>OX422141.1:198237667-198539671 GCA_949129095.1 Volucella bombylans | reverse complement strand
GCCACACCATTCCTTGCTTCACTCCTCTGCACATTTGCCTAACACAAACTCACAAAACCCCCATTTACACACTCAACATACTCCACACCGTTCTACAACTTACAATCAACACAACACTACACATTCTAATTTACCACATAACTCACTATCCTATCATAACCTCTGACCAAATGAGCACTCAACTGCGCCTACTACACAATCCTGTCAAGTCCCTACTCTTAATGATCGTGTTCAGAAGTCAACACCCAGCTGCTCAGGACTAAACACTTTCCACACTTCTAATAATAACATCACACAGGTACTTCTAGCCACTGCCCTGGTAAGGGTAAGGTCCGCGTCAGGAGTATATCACACCTTGA
Source organism: Volucella bombylans (assembly GCA_949129095.1). Taxonomy (NCBI): domain Eukaryota; kingdom Metazoa; phylum Arthropoda; class Insecta; order Diptera; family Syrphidae; genus Volucella; species Volucella bombylans. The sequence goes on along the minus strand of OX422141.1, from coordinate 198,539,312 downwards.
GAGCCTTAATAGATCCTGGTTCGGAAGCAACCTTTATAACAGAATCTGCGTACAACTTTTAAGATTGAAAAGTCATCGAACATTCGTTGAGGTGTCAGGGCTGGGGGTTGGTCAGCAGCGGTTCATGTCACAATTATGTTGACATTGCGTTTGGGTCTCTACACTCGACTTTTGAGACAAACACACGCGCTTTACATATATAAGTCCGAGACTTTCCAACAAACTGACTTTCCAGCCGTGGAGCACATAAAGGAGTTGGTATTAGCAGATCCCGCTTTCGATAAGCCAGCCCGAGTCGATATACTCTTAGGTAGTGATGTCTATACTGACTTTATCCTTCCAGATATAGTTCGAGGAGAAATATTTACATCGCCTATCGCCCAAAAAACCCAACTTGGTTGGATATTAGTAGGAAAAGTTCCAACGAATCCTCCAAGAAAGGTCCAAAGCTTCCACCAATGTCTAAGCCTAGAAGAGCAACTAAAGAAATTTTGGGAAATTGAAGAGACGCCATTCAAAACTGTGGAATTATCGAAAGAAGACAAGTCCTGTGAAGTGCACTACATGCAACACACTAAGCGAACTGCCCGATGGGCGTTATGAGGCTATCGCTTCCATTTAAGGAGGAAGACAACCTGGGATTGGATACTTATTTCTCAATCAAATGACTAGAAGTTGATGTTGACAACGACGAAGTCCTTAAAACACCCTTTCATTATTTCGTACCCCACCATGCAGTTTTTAAAGATTCCAGCTCCACCACTAAGCTACGAGTTGTCTTCGATGCTACGGCAAAGATCTTGGATGGGACATCATTAACCAGCATCTTCACAGTGGACCTAAAGTACAAAACAATATCATTGATATAATTATGAGGTGGAGAACGTATAAATATACCTTCACTGCAGACGTGGAAAAAAATGTACCGGCAAATACGTGTAGCACATCGGGACTCATATTACCAGCTCATCTACTGCATGATACTCAAGAAGAACCAATCAAGGTATATCGAATGCTGACGGTGACTTTCGGTACAACATCAGCACCCTACTCGCCATAAGGACCATCAACAAATTGGTTGCTGAGGAAGAGCACAATATCCTCTTAGAGCAAAATGGTCCAAAAAGATATGTATGTGATGACCTTATAAGTGGGGCAGGTTCTATAGAAGAAGCTTGCATAAACGGGAACAAATACAAGGTTTGCTTTCCTCGGCAGGATTCATCTTGAGAAAATGGACGAGCAATTCCGATGAAATTCTCCATCACATACCGGCAGATCAACGTGAAGTCGACTTTTCTCTTCCCTTGGGTTCACCCGAACACATAAAGGCTTTAAGTGTTAAATGGTTTCCTCTAGAAAACTCATTCTCATTTCAAAACATTTGCTGCGACACATCCGAGGTGACGAAAAGGTCCCATTCTTTCAACAACTGCGAGATTGTATGACCCATTAGGATGGATCTCGCCTGTGTCATAAAGGCCAAAATGATGATGCAGCAATTCCAAGATGGATTTACACACACGACACACAGCAAGACCAGGAAGTACATGGATTTAGTAACGCGTCTCAGCGAGCATACGGGGCTGCGGTATACTTACGAATTTTGGACTCTAAAGGTAAGATCCACGTACATCTGCTTATATCCAAAACTAAAGTCGCACCGTTGAAAACAGTTAGTCTGCCGCGTCTTGAGTTGTGCGGTACAGTAATCCTGGCCACTCTCTTGGAGTATACATCCACTGTCCTTGGTTCTTAGACATGTTCGTAGGTACGCCTGGGTGGATTCAACCATTGTTTTAGCGTGGATAGCTGCACCTCTATCCAAATGGACAACATTCGTCAGCAATCGGGTAGCAGAAATCCAGAAGCTAACAACGATGATATCTGGAAACAGCGCCCCAAAGGGACAAGACGAAAACCGCGATCAAAACGCGGACACTTAATTCTCCACAAGGATGAAAGATTACCGCCATTGCAACGGCGCGATTCGGACGAATATCAGCGCACATCCGGAAAAAATGGGCTTGTTAGAGTGGTTAAGAAACGAACCGAAACTGGAGAACATAAAGTCACTCGGAAAAATCTGAGTTCAAACAACATTTGAACGACACAACACAACATTTATAAGACACACGCTTTAAATAAATCCACAATAAAAATCAAAGATATTTCTTTTCATTAAAAGCAATTTATTGATTTTCATAAATAAAAATAATTACAAAATTACTTAAGATTTCCCTACACTACACAACACACATACATACAGTCCACTCTATGTCACGCACGTAGCATTCATCCCGGGCAACGTTGCGGAGTTCCGAATACCGTCGGGAATTGGAGAATCAAAACCCCTGACGACATTTGAAGCTTCTTAGTAACACTACCAACGTTGTCCACTCAAAACACAACACAACACTTTAACTTGTATCATTTTAATAAAATATTTAAACACATAACAATGTGTTTAATTTAAAGTTTGTCATTTCACAATATGGATCGTTTAACGATCGCTGAATATATTAAAATTTTGAAAACTTACTACAAAAATAGTGATTCTGTAGTAGGTACGTTTTGCGCTTTGCGAACAGATTATGGTCGACATAATAGTTCATCTGAGCGTACTTTAGGCAAAACTGTATAAAAAATTCGAAGAGACTGGCTCTATTACAGATGTCTTAAGGCCTATCCACCACGGCGTTAGGGAAAGCGCTGAAGTAGATAAAAATCTATCGATTTCACAGCGAGCATAACATTTGAGCTTGTTTTAGGGCAAGATGCATTTGGATTTGCATCTACACCCTTATAAACTTCAACTCACTCAAGAATGGCGTGCAATTTGGTCTGGTGGTGTCATTCGCCCATACTTCTTCGAAAATGAGGAAGATGAACAGTCACCGTCAATTCTCATCGCTATAGCCAAAGGTTAACCGAATTTGTTTGGCCTCAAATGGAAGATATGGACGTGGAAGACATATGGTTTCAACAAGTCGGTGCCGCATCTCACACAAGTTTATTGGGTTTATTGCAAGAAAAATTTCCTAAGGGAGTTATTTCGCGTTTTGGTGATGTGAACTCGCCGCCAAGATCGTGTGATTTGTCGGCGTTGGATTTATTTTTGTAGGGCTCTGCAAGAAATCGTGTTTATGCACACAATCCGCAAACTCCTGACGCTTTCAAAACGAATATTCGTCTAGTTATGGTCGAATTATTGCCCGATATGTGTCGAAAACTAATCGAAAATTACCTTGTCAGAATCAAGTCCTGTAGGAACTCGCGTTTAGGACATTTAAGTGATGTTATATTCCACTCATAATGGCAAGATCAAAACAATATATTGAAATAAAAATTTGATCGAAATCTGGATGACCTTGTATCACCAGTAAAAGGTTGTCTCTTGGATAGTTAAGTTTCAGAAATATAATTTATGGAAGGTAGGGCCCATGAGTGCCTTTTGGATGGCTTGGGCATAAGCTGATAGAAGATTTGCTTCAGTTTATAATAGCTCGCCAGGTATAATCACTTCTTCGACAAAAAGAGGAAACCAAGAACCCCGTGAGCACTCAGACTGAACTAGACAGAACTGAAGAGCGGAATAGGTTCAACCTGAGCGGTACTATGGATGTTGGATAGTTTTTGTAGACTAGAAGTGTGTCTTTTCGCAGAAAATTGTAAAATATATGAGTAATGTCAGACTCAGTCCGGAGAGTGACAAAGCGACTAACATGTCCTTTCTATCGTCTGTTTTCTAAAAATTCTCATACTGTACTTATTCTTAAACATTATTAGTGGCTGTGAATAATTTTTGTTTGTGATTAAAATATTTTCACCTGGCCGTTTCCTTTCCTCTTTTAATACGAAGCTTCACTTGGCCCATACCATCATCACTGACGCCACTTGGACAAAAGACTTCCTGTTTCTAAATCGAATAGATCCTCCTTGCTCATAAAATTCTTTTTCTTGTCCACTACCTAACTTACAACATCACCTTATGCCCTTAATCATTTAGCAACGCTTGATGGTAATTAATTTCGCAAGTTGACGATTGCGAAACTCTATAACCCAGCAGAGGTTCAGGTATACCTATGGCGCACATCGCCGCTCTCCATGCGGCATAAATTCTTCGATTGACAGTTTTATTTAGGGAAACGTCCAATATTATGTTAGCAACGAAAATTACATTTAATGGCCGTGTCCATTTATAGTCGGCCGCCTTCAACTTTTTTAATGGACACCTCCCGTGCCGTCGCACCATAGTTCCATCGAACCAACAATATGGAACTCAAGACTGTTACCTGAACCATGAAAGCATTCGTGGATCCCTCGATCCACTATCAGAACCACCATCACTGCAGGACAACAAACAACGGACAACATGCTCCACACAAATTATATGACGTGCGGCCCGCTTTTCCGCAATCAAATTTATTTTACTTATGGCCGGCCATATCCATAGCTCTTTAGCCAGTCATAGCCATTGGAAAACAAAGTGTCAGCCATAGAGATAGTGAATGTCCTGATCGGTGAGATGGACCAACACGCATATGGCTGCCTTCACTGCGCAACACATCCTTGCTGGACGATGATGGTGTTGCTGCTGGAAATCTTCCATCCACAGTCCATCGTCCATCGTCCATCGGTTAAATGCGTGGATAAAATTCTGGCATTAAGAATATTTAACACTCAATTCAATTTATTTGATATCACAAGTGGGGAGAGATATTAGGCGACATTTTTGCGGTGAAACTCCGCTCAGGTGTGAAGGGGCTGCGCCTAGGGCTTTGGGGGTGCGTGAGATAGCACTTAACTTCTACGGAAGCAAGAGCGCTTAACTTCTACGGAATGGATGCGCTTATAAATTAAGTGACATATGTTAAGAGAGAGCAGTATCCCCATTCCATTTAAATTCATAGTCGCGAAGGAATTCCAGATCTGAGGTGAGATGTCTTTGCACTAGGTGGACAAAAACCACAGGTGGTTGGATCCGCAATTTGCTATTTGGTGCGCGTGCGAGTTTAGATACTCGGGGTATATTCAACAAATTAAGTAGTGTTCCTTTTTTTTTTTGTATAGGAAGCCTGTCACTTTTTTCAGAGATGAAAACCGTAATTTGTAGGGTGACTAGAGGTACGAGCAGCAGTAGGATGCAGTATGAAATGGCATTGTGGTTAAGTGGCCTCACTTGGAGACGATTGCATGAGTTATTTCCGCAAGGTATTCGGTTATATCCATATTGCGTATGCCATACGCGCATGCGATACATTAAATTGATAAGAAAGAGACAAGCCTATATGTCCGGAGCACAGAATTGGTTGAAGGCTTACAACAATTTATGACCCAGGAATTGCTTGATGTTATCGCTATTGGGCACATTCGAGGGAAATCGTCTATACATTTGAGCTACCATGTTAGACAGTTTTTAAATTAAGTTTCAGGCAAATCATTTGAATCCGAATGGAACAATATTGCCTCTGGTTCTTAAAACCGCCAATGTGCTTAGGAGCAGCACAGTAAATAGTTGAGTATTCAATGAGTTTGTTGTGCGTGCTGGTTAATTCTTTTACGAGAAGGTATGAGCAATACATTGTGAGCATTGTGTTCTCAATTAATTTAGAGCAAAGACTAGGTTTGTAACTGCCAGAAGCAGTTATCTATAGTCTTGTTTACACTCTCAGAAACCGTATCTAGTAAAGTTAATTTAATAAAGCGTTATCAGGCATCAAAGTGGCCAAGGATCCTAGCAATGTGCTTAAAAAATTAGTAGAGCCGTGGTGGTAAATAATTGCATTGCCATAAGTGAATAAGATGCAGCTTCTAGTTCTTAGTGAAACAAGATGATGGATGCTGGTGAGTACACTTGGTCAACTGAAAATATTGTCTTGCTTTACACTGCCGACCCAGATAGGAGCATCCTGGATTGCAACGTACCAAAACCAGACTCACAGAAGAGCAGTAGAAACCATACAGTGATTTAATATTAGCGGTGAGTTTGCAGAGAAGAGTTAAAAAGAACTATCATGCAGCCTAATGACAAGGAGATTCATTTAAAAGCCAATGACATCGCTGATTTCTTTTTTTTTGCGTTTGTTGTTGGTGAATGTTCCCGGACCAACATATTTCGAAATTTTTGCTATTACCGAGTGTCCAATACATATCAAGATGCATGTCGCGAGTTGCAACTGCTGGAAGACGACAATCATTGGGGCATCACACTTGCAGCATTGACATCCACTCCGAATAACATTCGTCAACTATTTGCAATTATGACGACATGCTACCTAACACAATCGTCCACTTTGTGGGAAAAATACAAGAATCATAAGACTGAAGACATATTGCGCCGAGTTAGACAACCAGACCAATGTCCAAATATAGATTACAAGACAGAGATATGCTCGTATAATGAAGCTTTAGTGCTGATCGAGGATTTATGCATTTCAATTTCAAGTTTAAAACTTACTCATTATGGTACGCCATCACCTGATCACCCGGCCACCGACTTAGTTAACAGTGATTTGCAACGAAAAAAACAGTATAACGAAGTTGACTTAGCTACCGTTATTACGAAAAATGAGCCATTACTGACAGCTGAACAAAAAGATATTTATAATCGAATTATGCTGACTGTCGATGCGGCTTTTTTTTCTTGGACGCACCAGATGGAACCGGTAAGTCATTTTTAATATCGTTGATCCTCAAAGATACTGTCGCAACAAAAAATTTAATCGGCAATTGAATCGTCAGGCATTGCTGTCACTTTGGTAAATGGCGGTCAAACGGCCCATTCAGCATTCAAGCTGCCATTACACATTCATAACAAACCAAACGCAATATGTAACATTAAAACACAAAGCGGAATGGTTGCAGTGTTGCAAAAGAGTTTCATCAAAATCTGGGATGAGTGCACTATTACTCATAAACATTCACTCGAAGCATTACACAGAACTATGCAAGATTTGAACGGCAACAATAAACTTTTTGGTGGTGCTGTCCTACTACTTTCTGGTGATTTCCGACAGACATTGACAGTCATTCCTCGCTCTACTTTTGACGATGAGATTAACGCATGCCTAAAACAATCTTTTATATTGAGAAATGTCGAAACACTTCGATTGACCATAAACATGCGAGTACAATTGCAAAATGATTTATCGGCACAAATATTTTCTGAACAATTACTAGCTATTGGAAAAGGTGAAATAGAACTGCATCCAAGTACGCAATGCATCAAATTGCCAGACGATTTCTGCACTGTAGTTCAGACAAAAAACGAACTAATTGAAAGAGTCTTCCCGGATATACTCAATAATTACTTGGATCATAATTGGATCAGTAATCGTGATATTTTGGCAGCAAAAAATGTCGATGTTGACGAAATTAACTTCCAGATACAACAGATTCTGCCAGGTGGTCTGATGCATTTTAAATCAATCGACACCATTGTTCATGAAAACGAGTCCGTATATTGTCCAACTGAATTTTTAAATTCTCTGGATATACCAGGTATGCCACCACATAATCTTCGGTTGAAGAATGGTTCACCGATTATTCTTCTGCGTAATTTGAATCCACCTAGATTATGCAACGGCACACGTTTGGTCATCAAAAGGATCACCGGAAATGTCATTGAAGCAACCATTTTGGTTGGAAAGTTTAAAGGAGAAATCGTTGTGTTGCCACGTATTCGAATGATACCGTCAGAATCTCTAATACCATTCAAAAGGCTTCAATTCCCTATTCGTTGGGCAAGTCTCAAGGCCAAATAATGCCCATTTGCGGATTGGACTTGGAAAATCCATGTTTCTCCCATGGGCTATAACTAACTATATGTTTTTTTTTTTTTTTTTTTTTTATTTGATTTGATTTGTTTTTCTTATAATACATTGTACAAAATAATTTAAAATATAAAGGGTCCGCCATCTAATTGGAGATTCAATTTCAGAGTAATTATATCCAAAGAGCCAATTTTTTACTTTTGTTAAGAACACGTGGGGTATTGAAACAGCCCTTATTGAACGAGGGAGTTTATTAAATAGCCGAAATAGGCAAAGCGACAATCCTGGAGGTCATTCTGTGACAAAATCACAGAAACGCATCGCGGCTAAGAAAAATCCTCTCTACAAATCCTACGATGCCTAACTGTTTGGAAAAAACCGATGGCTCTTGGGTAACCTAAAGTGATGAATCACTCAACCTGCTTCTGGACACACACTTTCCAGGTAGCTCCCAAATCGCGGCCAGTAGCAGCCCAAACAGGCCTACTGCAACCGTGACCAAAATTCATGGTCTGATTACGAGAGACAAACTGCTCTGTAGGAGCTATGTGGAACTTATCCACATTCCACTGTTATGGAGAGAAGTCAATGTAGTATTCATTCCCAAAGCCTATAAGTCTATCATCTTTCCTTCTGAGAAGTCTAGAACGACTGATTGATATCCATGTTCGATCCAAGACTTCTGTCAATGGCTCAACATGCCTACTGTAAAGGAAAGTCGGTGGAAATGCCTTTGCACTCTCTGACTAGCCACATCGAACGATCCCTACAATATAAGGAGTACAAAATGGTTGCTTTCCTAGACATAGAGGGCACCTTTAACAATGTCAAAACATCCGCAATCACGACAGCGCTGTTAACTCTGCAGGTAGACGACTCATTTGGGGAGTTGATCGGTCTAATGCTAAAAAGCAGGATAATCAACTCCAAACTGGGTGAGACTTCTGCTAAAAGATGTGTCAGCAGAGGTACGCCGCAAGGCGGTGTGCTCTCTCACCTTCTCTGGAACATAGTAGTTAACGAACTCCTGATATACCTGGAAGCGGGTGGTAGCAGAGTGATTTCCTATGCGGATGACGTTGCCATGTCCGTCTCAGGAAAGCATCTCAATACCATTAAAGAACTCCTTCAAGTAAATCTCAATAGATTAACCCGCTGATCTTGTCCTCTTTTCCAGGAAATACAAAATTCCAATTATAGACCCTCCTTCAATAAATGATACCAGTTTAGTTTTTTCCGATAAATCAAAATATTTGGGCCTCATTTTTGACAGAAAACTAAACTGGAAACCTAACATTCAAGAAAGAGTCAATGAAACTACAATAGCTTTATTCTCTTGCAAAAAAGCGATTGGGAACAAATGGGGCCTTCAATCTCGCATAACCCACTGGCTATACATCTCGGTCATAAGACCGATACTTACTTACAGAGTGGTTGTCTGATGGACGGCCTTGGAAAATGCAGTCAACCGCATTAAACTAAGCAGAGTCCAAAGAACAGCATGTCTATGCACAAGCGGAGCCTTGTGGTCTACCCCCTCTGCGGCAAGTAGCTGCTACTGCAGCTATTCGCCTTAAAGCGGCGAAACAGTGGACAAATAATTCATTTGGACACGCCAACATTCTTAATACATTAGGATGCCTCACAGAGAACATCCATTACACCATACCTGAACTTTGGTTTGACAAAACTTCCATGTAAGGTCTCCCTACTGACCTTACAAGTCTGAGGAACTTATACATCAAGTTCCACGAGATTTTTAATATGTCTCCGCAAAAAGTCTCAGACGACCTTGCTGCTTTCGGTAACTATGTGCACTCAAAAAGGATCTCACACCTCCAACGAAGCAGAGCTGACAACGACAAATTTTTTCGTCCCTAACGTGCTACCATTGCCAGTGTTTCGACCATCCACTCCTACGCCCTCTCGTAATAACCTTCCTCTTACCTTTTACTATCAAAACGTAAGAGGACTGCGATCTAAGACCCGTGCCGTCTTGCGCCAATCTCACGCTCTCCCATTTGAGGTCTACGCTCTGACCGAAACTAATCTAATTCCCGATATAAAGAATCAGGAATTATTCCCCCCTAGTTTCAATGTTTTCCGAGACGACGATCTTACCCGCCCAAATGATGATGCTCCGTGTCGAGGTGTCCTACTGGCCGTCCGCAATGACCTAAACTCTTCACCAATCGCTGTTTCTACTTCCTCTAAACTTGACTACGTTTCAATAAAGATAACACTCCCCTGCAGGTCCCTGTATATTATGTGTTTTTACATCCTACCGGCCCAACCAATCGAATGCTATCAACTCGCTATCGATGCAATTGATCAAATAATTAACTTAACTGATCCTCTCGATGATATCATCGTATTTGGCGATTTCAATCTACCTCAGCTGCACTGGACTCAATCAGATGATAAATCTTTTTTTATCGCTTACCCTATCTCGAGTAAAGAATGTCTCTTCTTGGATGAGCTTACAGACTCTAGCTTATGTCAAGTTAGTGGAGTCTCCAACTATATGGGAAGGCAATTAGACCTCATTTTCACCACTGACCCCATAAACTCCTCTGTGTCGCTCTGTCCCCTTTCACTATCGACCATTGATAACTTTCACCCACCACTTCTTCTTTGTCTTTTCCACCACTCTACTTTCCGCCCCACCCCATCTGCAGCTACCACTTCTTACGACTTTCATAAAGCGAATTTCCGCAAAATTAACGCAGTAAGTGTTCATTTGATTTCGCCAATATGCCCCTAAAAAGTGCTCTCTCTATTTTCTACAGAGAATTACTTAATTCTATTTCTCTCTATGTCCCCTTTTCTTCTACGAGCCCCCGTGGTATAATCGTAAACTTCGCTCTTTACGTAACAAAAGAAACAAATAATGGACAGTTTTCCTCCGGTCCAACTCTTTTGTTGACTATTCAAACTATCTCGGGTCATACCTTCAATTCGCCCAGCTCTATAAGTTTCTCTATCAGCGATACCTGGATAGTGCGCAATCAAGGCTTATAAATGATCCTAAGTCTTTCTATCAATTCGTTAATTACAAAAAAAAATCCGACGGTTTTCCTCCATCCCTCTCATACGAAAATATATCATCAACTGATCCGCATACCATAGCTAACTTTTTTGCTACTTTTTTTAAGCAATCTTTTGCCGATAATTCCTTCGTACCGGATCCCTCTTATTTCAAATACCTACTTAACTTCCCTATTGGCCCTACTATTTCTCATAGCTTTGATCATACAGTAATAGAAAACAAATTACAACAACTTAATGATGAATACTTACCCGGCCCAAATGGCCTTCCATCCATATTTCTTAAAAAGTGTTCCTCAACTCTTTCACGCCCCCTTGCTAATCTCTTCCGATTATCGCTCTCTCAAGGTGAATTTCCACAGATATGGAAGTCCTCTTTCATAACACCCATACACAAAAAGGGATTAAAGAGCGAAGTCACTAATTACCGCCCTATAGCTAAACTTTCCCATATACCCAAACTCCTCGAAAGTATTTTGCATGAAGCCTTAAGCTTTCAGTGTAAATCTTTTATTTCCCCCAATCAACACGGCTTTCTGAAGGGTAGATCAACTACCACTAACCTCGTAGAATTCGTGTCCTCTGTTCTCTTAGTCTTAGAAAATGGTAAAGAAGTTGACGTTATAACAACTGATTTCAGTAAAGCTTTTGACAAGATATCTCATAAACTAATCCTGTTTAAATTGTCCGTCCTGGGCTTTGAACCCATTTTGCTTAAATGGATATCTTCTTACCTGGATAATCGTTTTTATAATGTTCGTTTCAGATCTGTCCTATCGGCCCCTTTCTTGGCCACTTCAGGTGTTCCTCAAGGTAGTCACCTAGGTCCACTCCTCTTCATCCTAACTATTAACGACCTTCAAAGGCTCATTCAACACTCAACACTTTCTCTCTATGCTGACGATACCAAATTTTTTAAACCCATTTCCTCCCAACAAGACTCCACCCTCCTTCAAATAGATCTAAATAGTTTTTCCACCTGGTGCATCAAGAACTGCTTAGAACTCAATGTCTCCAAATGTCAATCGATTACTTTCTCACGTAAGTGCAAGAAGTCTCCTCAACGAATTTACCATCTCGACGGCCAACCTATACCCCGTGTTGAATCTATCCGCGACCTTGGTATATTATGCGACAGGCAGCTTAATTTCCGCTCGCATATTGATGAGATAATTTCTAAAGCAAACTCATCACTCGGCTTCGTTAAAAGATGGTCCAAAGAATTCTGCAACCCGTACGTGACTAGATCACTATACATCACTTACGTTCGCCCCCTTCTCGAGTACGCTAGCCAAGCGTGGTGTCCCTTTCAACGAGTTCATGTATCTCGTATTGAGAGGATCCAGCGTCGTTTTCTTCGCTTTGCTCTTCGAGGTCTACCTTGGAACGATCCTCTAATCTTACCTCCCTATCGAGACCGTCTCAAACTCATTAACCTGAATACCCTTGAGGAACGAAAGGACGCAGCAGACATTTTGTTCATTCACCGACTCCTCTCAGGCTCCATCGATTGCATGCCTCTTTGCAACTCCATTTTCTTTAACACTAACCCTCGTAATCTACGTTCCACCCGTCTCTTTTATCTACCTATCCACCGCACCACATATGGCTCTAACGAACCAATCTCCCGTATGCTGCGTAAGGTAAACTCCAACCTTTCCGTTTTCGATTTTAATCGCAGCACACTTTCCCTCAAATTCGATCTCCTTCACCATCCTTAGCTTTAAGCCCTAGTATTAGTTTAAGTCTTAGTTTTTAAGCTTGTATTAAGCATAATAACCAAAAAAAATAAAAAAATAAGCTTCCCCTCTAGATCACTAGATGCTTTCATGGAGGACAAGTGAATCCATCTCTACGCAGATGGATCTAAAATCGATAGCGGAGTTGGTGTCGGTGTTTTCTCAGATAAGCTAAATCTAACCCCCTCTTTTCGTCTTCCAAATCACTGTAGAGTGTTCCAGGCGGAAATTTTGGCGATTAAAGAAACTCTGTCCTGGCTGAAGAGAAACGTGATATCTGCAAAGGATATCCGCATATTTTCGGATAATCAGGCCGCCATCAAGTCCTTGGACTCGGTCTCAATATATTCTAAAACCGCCCTTGAATGCCGATCATCCCTCATGGAGATGGCAGAGTAGTTCAACATTCACCTTTGTTGGGTACCGGGCCATAGAGACATTCCAGGGAACTGCAGAGCCGATGAACTCGCCAAAATTGGAACCACTCTACCTATCCTACCGGACAAAGGTAGTATAATCGCTACGTGCAAACTAACACTAAAGCTGAATGCCAATAAAAGGACAGACCTTAGGTGGACTGCTGGGCAAACATGTCTAGCGACAAAACAATCTGAGTCGCTCTAAGTGTCTGATCCTTTTAGATAGGAAACATCTCAGTGCCATAATAGGTGTCATCACTGGACATTGCCTCATAGGCAAGCACGCAAGAAAGCTTGGCGCTTTTACAAATGTTTTCTGTAGATGCTGCATGGACGAGGCAGAGGAGGAGACAATCCTCCACCTACTCTGCACATGCCCAGCTCTCTCCCGGAGAAAAAGGCTTCATCTAGAAGCTTTCTTCTACAACGACCTAAACGATCTAGAAAACATAGACGTTAACAGTCTCCTACGCTTTATTATAAGCTCAAACTGGTTCCATTAGCAAGAGGATCATAGATGCATGTGGCATCACAATGGGCCAATAGGCCTAAGTGGGTTGGTGTTTTCAACAGTCACTCTTACCTAACCTAACCTAACCTAACCTATTATTGAACCAGAACATGCCCACATGTGTGAAAATCATCGAATTTATTTGTGTTAGCAAAAAACAAGTTAACCAAAAATACTGTGCACCGAAATAAATTATAAATTGTTATAATTCAACCTACATATTAAAGGGTCCGCCATCTAACGTTTTTTTTTTTCAACTAGTACTTATTTCGTGAATGGTAACACTTAGCTCATGTCTGATTTAACAGATAATTAGTTTTATCCTTCCGGTTAATAATGGAAAATTATTTCATTCAAATGGCTGCCTCGGCTGGCCATGCAGTAGCCTACACAATCGGTCCAATTTTTAAGCACATTATCGATTGTGTGCAGCTGTATTTCACCAATGGCTTCACGAATACTATCCTTTAAAGCGTCAATTCTCTCTGGCTTGTCGGCGTAACACTTATTTTTTACGGCACCCCACAAATAATAGTCCAACGGTGTCAAATTGCAGCTCCGAGGTGGCCAAACGACATCAGCTCTGCGGCTGATAATGCGATCTTCAAAAACAGGGCGCAAAACATCGAGTGTAGCTTCGGCTGTGTGGCACGTAGCGCCGTCCTGTTGAAACCAAATGTTTCCAATATCCTCCTCTTCAATTTTTGTGAACAAAAATTCGTTCAACATGGCCCGATAACGATCCCCATTGACTGTAACGGCCACTCCTTGCTCATTTTCGAAGAAAAATGGCCCAATTATGCCTCTGGACCAAAATCCGCACCAAGCAGTGACTCGTTTTGGGTGTATCGGCTTTTCAATGTATGCGTGCGGGTTTTCTGTGCCCCAAATGCGACAATTTTGCTTGTTTACATACCCGCCAAGATCAAAATGAGCTTCATTTGAAAAGATGATTTTTTTTGGCAAAATCGGCATCTTCTCTAAGTCGATCGCAGGCAATATTTACCAGCTTTGTTCAAGCGTATACACAACCATATTCGTTCAGCGGAAGGATAAAACTAATTATGTGTCAAATCAGATATGAGTAACTGTTACCATTCACAAAATAAGCACTAGTTGAAAAAAAAGCGTTAGATGGCGTACCCTTTATTATATAGTACCATTATATCAAAGAGTACCTCATTTATAAAGAAAATTTAATTTTTAAATGTTAACAATTAAGAACTAAATAATTTCTTCATTTATAACAAACCGTACTTGAATATAATGTGAATAAAATGTAAAATTAAAAAAGAAAGCAAGAAAAACTTCCTTAGTTTACATCTTCCATCGCTGCCAGTGGCCTATTTCACCAACTTACAAATTTGTATTTACAAGCATTTTTTACCAAAATTTGTGATTTTGTTGATTTATGTCGTTTCACCAAACTTTGGATATTACAAATTTGTAGTTGTATTCTACAAAGGGAAATTTGTGGGAATATTTCCGTTTTTGTTTCACCAAAAACTATTTATAGTTGTAATTTACAAGTAACAAATTTGTGAAAAGCTGACTTATATGTGAGTTTACGATTCACCAAAGAAAATTAATTTACAAATTTTGTTGAGTATGTGAGAATATTTTACAACTGAAAGTTGACGTGTAATTCCTTCTACAAATTTTGTTTCATATTAAAAGTAATCGAAAAAATGTCTTTGCAACGAAGGCATAGTAGTATCGATAGTAGCGAAAGTGATGATCATGTTTTGTATTTAAGAAAAAAAATTTATCGGGGGCGAATAAACTTTGTTATTTCGGAATTATTTAATTGTAATGAAAAATTTCGCCTGACTCGATGCAAGGCAGAGGAAATAATTACAATTATTGGGCCACAAATAGCCCACACGACTGAAAAAAAACTTTGCATTAACACCAAGGCAGCAGTTTCTCACAGCGTTACACTGGCTTGGAAATGGTGAGCAATATCATGGTGTAGCAGATATGCATGGGATATCTAAATCGACCGTTTGCAGATGTGTTTCCCGCGTTTGTGCAGAAATTGTTAATTTATTGTTTTAAAGTTATGTATGTTGGCCAAATGAACATGAAAGTATTTATCAAAAGTTTTACAATATTGCTGGTAAGAAAATGTTTCCTTTCTTAAGTTTTGCTTACAACTTTCTTTCTTGCAAGGTATGCCATGTGTTTACGGTTGTATATGTCTGCATATGTCGACAGACATGGAAAGCACTCTATAAATTGTATGTTGGTATGTGGGCCGGACTATAACTTTTATAACGCATATGTGAATTGGCCAGGAAGTGTGCACGATTCAAGGGTGTTAAAAATAAGTCCATTTTTTCAAAATTTGAAAGAGGATTTTGACCTTTTCCTCATTATGTTTTGCTTGGGACCCCTTCGGGTAGGGGTTAGAATATACCCGAGGTATGCATGACTGTCGTAAGAGGCGACTAAAATGCACCCTCCGTATACCGAGCGCGAAGTGTATACTAATTATGCAATGAGTAAAACAAATGGAATTATTACCCCAGGTGGCAGACCAGCTATGCTGGAAAATCCACCCTCTACGGAGGTCGGCTCGATGGATTCTGGGGCGAGCCAATTATTGCATCTTATCAACCCGTTCGGAAAAAGTTCACGGGTTTCGAGATCTCCACCACCTAGATCTCCAAAACAAGAAAATAACAAAAGAAGTCCAACGACACCAAAAACGTCGTCTTGCGAAGAATGGACTTCAGCGAAAATAAATAGCCTGAAAGACGAAAATACCGAACTTCGTACTAGGCTAACCAAAATGGAAGCGATATGCGAAGATCTTAAAAAAGAACTGGAAAAACTGAAAACCAAGGAAAAGTCAAACAGCGACGTTATGTCTATTGAATCTGTTAAAAATATCTACGAAACAGATGAAGAAGAGCTAGGTCGAGAAACCGACTGGATCTTGCAAAAACGTCCCGGAAAAAAGCGTAAAGATGCGTCTTCTCCCAAAATCGTCTCTCAACGTGAAGCAAAGGGAGATGAATCGAAGAAAAATGGCAACAATAACATGAGTCCTGAAAAAATCAAAGCGGAAAAACAACGAACACCCCCGCCAATCAATGTCACTGGAGTTTCAGATTACAAGAAACTCCAAAACATATTGATGACCCTGCCGAGATCGGACTATATAGTAACATCGCGCAATAATAATGTATGGAAAGTCAACGTCAAGGACGCTGACAACTATCGCATTCTTTCTCGCAAGTTAAGCGTCGAAAAAATCCAATGGTTCACATACGAGAACAAGTGCGAAAGACCTATTCGTGTCGTCGCCAGAGGACTGCATCCGTCTTGCCCAAAAGAAGATATCGTAAGTGATTTAAAAAACAAGGGTTTTAAAATCATTGATGTCGTCAACATCGAAAAGCGAGAGAAACAAAAAATTTAAGGAAAGGATATGACAGTTAAACGTAGCCTTCCCCTCTTTATGCTAACCTTTGAGAACACTGAAAATACCCAAAAAATATACGATATTAAGTCAATCCTCAACATTATTGTTAAAATTGAGCCTCGACGCAAAAACTCTAAACTGATCCTGCAGTGTAAGCGATGCCAGGAATTTAACCATACGCAAGCTTACTGCCAAAAAGAGCCTCGGTGCGTAAAATGCGCAGGTAAACACCAGTCCAAAGAATGCAACGTAAGCAAACAAACCCCTCCGACTTGTGTTAACTGCAGGGGTAAACACGTAGCAAATTTCCGTGGCTATGAAGTAGCAAAGGAGTTGCAAAATAGACGTGACAAGTTGTTTAAGCCACAAAAAGAGAATCCCAAAACTAAAGAAAAAACATCGGGATCTGCTCAAAATATCGTTAAAAACGCCAAGGCGAAAGTGATTGATTCCAGTGCTGAAAAGAAAGCATCGGAAAAACTTACATACGCTGAAGCTACCAAGCTAAAGGCAAAAGATTCCGGAGATCCTGCTTCCCAAGTATTTTCCGTTATTCTCGCGCAGCTTGAGCAGCAAAACAAAATCAATGAACTTATTTTAGATAAGCTAAAGAAGTTTGAAAATAGGTTCAATAAAAAACGTCCTTCGCCTAAAAAATGAAAAGGGAAAAATTAAACGTACTCACCTGGAATGCAAACGGAATCTTAGAAAAACTTTATGAACTTGAGTTATTCCTAAGGAAAAACGACATTGACGTTTGTTTGATTTCCGAAACCCACTTGAAAAATGGGTCATCTGCAAAAATTTTAGGTTTTAAAGATTACTACGCGTATCACCCTTCGGGAAATGCGAGAGGCGGATCCTCTGTATACATTAAAGAGTCTCTTGAGCACAACGAAGATATAAAAGTAGAGCTCGAGTCTGTACAACTAATTGCGGTGCGCGTAAAATTGGTACGGAACTCCTTTACTATTTCAGCCATCTACTGTCCTCCACGATTTACGCCTTCAAAACATATATTTAAAAATATATTCAATTCTCTTGGATCGGCTTTTATGATTGGCGGTGATTTCAATGCCAAACACACTTTTTGGGGATCAAGATGTGTCTCCCAAAAGGGTAAAACACTCTATAAAGCATGTATGGAACACAATTGTGACTTCTATTCAACGGGCAAGCCGACTTATTGGTCAACAGACACAACGAAAATACCCGATCTTGTCGATTTCTTCGTTGTTAAAGGAATTCGTAACTCGGATATAAACGTTGATGAAAGCTTCGATCTTTCCTCCGATCATTCTCCAGTCATACTGACAATGAACGACACGTTTAAGTGGACCATTAAGACTAACTGGACGAAATACTAATTGGGAAGGATTCAGAAATGAGATTAATAATAACCTAGAACTAGACGTTTCACTTAAAGCAGCACTTGAACTCGAAATCGAAGTGGATTCTTTCGTTGAAATAGTCCAATGTGCTGCGTGGAACAATACACCTTGTCAACGAAAAAACACGGCTAAACGTAACTTAAACTACCCGCCTGAGGTAAAAGATTTGATAAGAGAAAAAAGAAAAGCTCGCAACAGATGGCAAACAACTCGAGCGCCGCAGGATAAAACACGCTTAAACAGGCTCTGTAATCTGCTCAAGGAGACTCTTAAAAGTTACAGAAATTCCGAAGTAAATACATATGTTCAAAACCTGACGGCAGGAAAAGAAACAAATTACTCGCTTTGGAAAGCTTTAAAATGCTTAAAAAGGCCCAAAATCCCCGCGCCACCAATCAAGGTCGGCAATAACGAATGGGCTAAGGGGGATAAGGAAAAAGCGGAGGTTTTTGCCGACTATCTTGAAGAAATTTTCAAGCCCTCCGACGGCCCAACACTGGTACCCGGCACCAGTTCTTTAGAAATAGCATATAATAATTTTGTAATGACAAATGCAACTCTTGCTGAAATTAAAACTGTAATAAGGAAATTAAAACCAAAGAAGGCTCCGGGGTATGACCTTATTACCGGAGAAGTTCTGAAAATGCTACCTCAAAAAGCACTTATAAAGCTCTTACACATTATTAACGCGGCTCTGAGGCTTGAATACGTGCCAAGTCAGTGGAAAGTTGCTGAAGTCATTATGGTACTAAAACGATAAAAAATCATACAGACCCATTTCTCTTCTACCGATCCTGTCGAAATCTTTGAGAGGATTTTGCTAAAACGTCTTCTCCCAATTATCGAAAACCAAAATCTTATTCCCAACCATCAATTTGGATTTCGGACTAAGCATTCAACAATTGATCAGGTGCATAGAATCACTGATGTAATTGAAAAATCCCTGGAAGAAAAAAAGATTTGTTCGAGCGTATTTCTTGACGTCTCACAAGCTTTTGACAAAGTATGGCATGAAGGTTTGAAGTTCAAACTGCGACGAATTTTGCCATTAAAGCTTTATAATATATTGACAAGCTATTTTGAAAATAGAATTTTTCGCGTTCGATACGAAAATGATGTTTCGAAATTTAAAGATATCCTAGCCGGAGTACCGCAGGGAAGCGTACTGGGCGCACTTTTGTACCTTTTATATACAAGAGATATACCACACGTCGAGGATACTGTTCTCGCTACTTTTGCTGACGATACCGCTATCTTAGCGGTTGGAGAATCAATAGAAGACTCAACGGCGAAACTTCAGACTGCTTTAAATAAAGTCTACGAGTGGACAAAGATCTGGCGAATTACCCTTAATGAGACAAAATCTGTACATGTTGACTTCACCTACAGAAAGATAAATCACTTGCCCATTTCTATAAACTCGGTGTGTATCCCCTTTGCAAACGAAGCTAAGTATTTGGGAATGACACTTGACGCGAAGCTTAAATGGAAAACGCATGTTAAAAAGAAACGAAAGGAACTAGAGGCCAAATACAAAGAAATGTACTGGCTACTTGGTAAATATTCCAAGCTAAGCTTAGAAAACAAGCTGCTTCTTTATAAGCAAGTGCTAAAGCCGGTGTGGACCTATGGTATACAACTCTGGGGTTGTACTAAGAAATCAAATATAAATATAATACAAACTTTTGAAAATAAAGTGCTACGACAATTTGTGCGTGCCCCATGGTTTATAAGAAATAATGACCTGCATCGAGACCTCGGATTTCCTTTCGTGGAAGATGAAGTCAGGAACTGCGCACGAAAACATAAAATCCGGTTGCGCGGCCATATCAACAATACAGTCCTAGAAATCTTGGACGAACGAAACATACTACGCCGTCTTCAACGAACTAAACCGTTGGACCTTGCGCGATAAATTGAAACCGCATTAAGAAAGCGGAATATGTAGGGTCTTCCATTGGAAAGTGTCCTACCAATCGTGATTAACTTATGAAATAAAAACTGCTTGATAAGTTCTACTTAGTTGCGGTATTAAAATTAACAACGAAGGGAGGTATTTTTAGTGAGTAAGAATCTCACACTACTATGAGCACGCGCTTCTGATCCTCATAGTGTCTGATGGAAGATTTTCACCTGCCCTCGCCGGGGAAAAAAAAAAAAAAAAAAAAAATGTTTTGCTTGGGGATACAGCATATCCTTTAAAGGATTGGTTAATTACCCCCATTTTGAGAAACCCAACCCCTGAAGCTGATCGTTATAATCGAGCACATAAATCAACTCGAAGAATAATAGAGAACGCGATTGGAATTTTGAAAGAGAAATTTCTGTGTCTTAAGCACTTACGTTTGCAACCTAGGAAAGCAGTTACTGTTATAAAGTGTTACATTATCTTAACCAATATTTCTCGACAAGCGACTGATATTATTAACGAAACGTTCACCACCACTGAGGAAGAAAACAACGACGGAGATATTCAAAATGCTGAACATTTTGAGGGCAGGGCCACCTTAGAATATTTTTTAAATTACTTTTCATAAGAAAAGTTTATGTAAAATAACGAGACTTTTGAGCTTTAAATGAAATATATGTTTATTTACAATATATTATTTTTCTTTTTTGTAGTCACTGAATTCCAACGTGATTTCTTCCATCACTTTTCTGTTCTCTTCAAGTTCTTTAGTAAGATGGTTTCTTGGCAACCCCAAGTCCCGTTCCTTTCTTAAGGCATCTAACTGTAAATTATAGATTTCGAGCTGAAGCCTCCTTTTCTTCAATCGAATAATATCGGCTTCGTCATTTAACATCTTGTTATTGCGTTTGCGCTTTTTTGGTGATACTTGAGGTCTGATTAAATGAAAAAAAAAAGTATAGGTATATATAAATAAAAAAATTGTTTAAAATTTAGCATTCATGTTTACCTCATTTCCTCTTCAATGTCCCTCAAGTTCGCACACTGGGGTGACAGTACCCTTTCAGTATATACTGAAGGAACCTCATCAAGTATGCCTCGAACTGTTGGCGATTCTTTACCGGTAATATCAATAATGATATTATCGAGATCGGTTAATATGCAACTTCTGCCACCTTCAGAACCAGTCTTCTTTGCATTATCAATTCTAAGCTAAAAAATAAAAAATAAATTAAAAAATTTAATGTATATTGTGATAACCACTTAAATGTGAGCAGCGACATCTAGCAGAAAATGTCGAAGACCAGAAGATTTCGATACTGGAATAACAAAGTCTCGACTGGAGAGTGGAATCGAATTTTCTAGCAAATTGGAAATTCTAAAGTGTAATTTGAAGTGTTAATTAGGAGAAGTGATTAAGTAGTTTAAGTAAAAGATAAGAAAAGAATAAGTGGTTGAGAAATTGAATTGTACTGAGAGAAAGAATTAAATAGTGAATTGTAACTGTACTGAATAAAGGGATTTGTATTGAAAAGAATAAGTTCTATCATTTGTACCCACACAAACATTTTACATTGGTGTGTCAGAAGTGGGATAGGACTTATTGTGTGTAAAAAAAAAAAAGTGTTTTCTGACTATTTGAAAAAGCTAGAATGGGTCGAAAACTATTACAGTTGACCCTCGTCCAACTCAAATCCGAGTTGAACAAGAGAAGCCTCAGCGCCAGTGGAGGAAAAAGTGACCTGGTGCTCCGACTTCAGGAGGCTTTGAACAACGAGGGACATGATCCTGATGCATATTCCTTTGATGTTGACGAAGATGAACAGACAAGTACCGGTAATGACATGGCTGCAATGATGCAACTCCTCTTATTAAAAATGGACTAACAAAACAAAAAAAATGGACGAACAAAACAAAAAAAATGGACGAACAAAAGAATAATCTGGAAAAACAAAAGAACATTCTCCAGCAAAAGTTCGAAGAAATCGATGACAAATTTGAAAGAATAAAGAAGAACGTTGATAACAAATTTGATACAATAGAGAAGAATGTTGGCGAAAAATTCGAAGAAATGGACAGCAAAGTTCAGAAACTGGCAAAAGAGCTCAACACAGTGCGAAAACAGAAACTGCGAGAATGTTCTTTAAGCGGTCCAAGGAGGAAAGAGTTGAAGCCTCCCTCATTCGATGGCCAGACCTCATGGTCTACTTATAAGAAGCAGTTTGAAATGGCTGCCTGTGCAAACGACTGGGACAATGAGGAAAAGTGCTTTGCCCTAACAATGGCCTTGCACGGTCCTGCAGCAGAATTGTTGCAAACAGTAGACATCAAAAAGCATAAAGATTATGTGACTTTAGTACAGGCTATCGAGAAACGGTTTGGGGATAGCCACATGCAGGAGGTCTACAAGGTCCAATTGCAAAGCCGAACGCAGCAACGAGGAGAAACACTTCAGCAGCTCCAAGCAGACGTGAGTAGACTGGCACATCTGTCATACCCCACCGCAGGCCAGGAAATTATCGATGAAATGGCAAAAGATGCATTTATCAGGGGAATTGCAGATTCGAAGCTACAGTCAGCAGTAAGGATGGCCGGGAAAAGAACCCTTGCTGAAGCACTTGCCTTCGCTCTGGCGATGGAAGCGGCCAATCAGGCTTCCAGGGGAACACATTTCGTCAGGGAAGTAGCATCTGTCGAATGCTCCTGCACAAGAATTAGTGCCGAGGAACGAGATACTCGACGGGATAGACAAATAATGCGCTGCTGGAATTGCAATAAAATAGGACACCTTCAAAGGCAGTGTAAAGAACCGGTGCGACGAAAAACTGCCCTCACTGTGGTGACAAGCAAATAGAGGAAGAAATCCGCAGAAACAGCTATCAAGAAGCCGGTCAACCTTCCCGAAGCCATCAGTCCGGAAATGCTTAAGCACCAACTTCGCGGGGCAGAAGTTGGTAGCAGGAGTCGACGGCCCCAGGTCCATCATCCAAGTCTCGCTGGCAAAACGATGCAGCAAAAGCCTTCTAGTAGAAGTAGTCAGTGGAAAAGAAAAATGGATGGCAACAATAGACACCGGTGCCACGGCCTCAATCATCAGGAGGAATCTTGTGCAGAAGTCTTGGCTGCATAACACTAGCAGTTGCAGCTTGCGAACAGCTACAGGAGCAACGATTAAGGTATATGGTGAAGTCCGCATAAAAATCCAACTGGCCGGAATAACATTCACTCACGCGTTTCTGGTAGCTGACATATGTGACGAGTGCATCATTGGTACAGACTTCATGAGAGAACATGGACTTATAGTCGACTTGGGGGCACAAACCCTGAACTACGGAAACATGGAGATACCAATGATATACGGAAACGCCAATACCACAGTCTCAAATGCCGTTATCTGCAGCAATCAGAGTCTAGAGCCTTCGTCAGAAGCAATTTTGTGGGCAAAAGTGGAAGGTGGTCCTGGTAGCCACCGATTCTATTTGATGGAGCCACAAAAGAAAAGAGACTTCATGGTGGGAAAGACCTTAGTGGAGCCAAAGAACAACATGGTCCCTGTAAGGATTCTAAATCCAAAGACATTCAGTGTAAAGGTGAAAAAGGGGGAGATACTGGGAAAATGCGTACCTGTTGAGGCTATATTGACCACAACGGAAAAAAAGGGTGCAAAACCGGTCACAACAGTTCAGAGCATAAAAATCAAGAACAAAATTCTCAGCCTCTGTAATTTGGACGAAGATCAGCGAATCCTGGCAGAAAAACTAATCGGTGAGTACGCTGATATATTTGCTACACAAGACGGAGAATATGGACGTACGCATATTGTTCAACACCACATTGACACCGGAGACGCTCAACCAATCCGTCAACCTGCAAGGCGTCTTCCATTGGCAAAGCAAACAGAAGTTGCCGAAATGATGTCGAAGATGAAAGCTGAGGGAGTGATTGAAGAATCGCAAAGTCCGTGGGCATCTCCAGTGGTCCTCGTGAAGAAGAAAGATGGCACGAGATTTTGTGTAGACTACCGACGTCTCAATGATGTCACTAAAAAGGACAGCTACCCACTTCCGAGAATCGATGACACTTTGGATATGCTTTCTGGAGCGAAATGGTTTTCAACGCTAGACTTGAAGAGCGGTTACTGGCAGGTAGAGATAAATCGTGCGGATCGTGAGAAAACTGCCTTCACTACAGGAAGCGGGCAGTTCCTATATAAGTACTTACTACAGTTGCCAGTTTTAAGTTCTGCCACGCGATATCTCGAAGATATTTCCAATCTTTTCCATTCAAAATACCTTGAGCGGACAATGAAATTGAGATATCTTTCCACGCATTTACTCGTACTTTCATTGCGTGCGTTAAAGAATTGCAAAATTTATTTTTCAAATAAACCTCTTCTCTTATCAAAGAGACAAAAAACATCTTATTTTGCTTGTTCATTTTTGTACTGTGATTACACGACGATATTCCACAAATTTGTGACAAAACACTTGTGGATTACACATCGCACAAAAACCCGGTGCAACGGGAATTTTCACACTTGTAATCAACTCTTACAATTTTTTTTTGTCTAATTACAAATTTGTGGGTTCATATATTTGTATTTGGTGAAACGGAAAACCAGATTACAAATTTGTAATTGTGATTCACAAGTACAAATTTGTGATTGTAATTTGTAGTTTGGTGAAATAGGCCACAGGTTGCTTATTAGTTTGATTTATATTTTTTGCTGTTACCGACAATTTGAAATTGAAATAATGTGTTTCCATCGAAGTAATATGGTATACCATACCTTTGTGCACGTAACAGCTTATGCACAGTCAAATCTTACAACAGTAAAGTGTTGTCGGGTAGGCTAGTCTTCTATATATTTCGCGAATTGAAGACGGACTTTCAAAATGATTCGGAAGAATTCTTCTGTTGAAAATCTGTTAATGATGATTTATCCAACAATACTGAACATAAGTTAACGAGCTTAATCAGTCAATCGGGTCGTAGAGCAGACGTGGCACAGAGCAGTTAAAGAGGAATCGAGGACACTAAGGATGTATTAGAGAGTTAGCAATTAACCAAACAGCATGACGCGCATCACTGTTGATCCCCTATCTATACTCCACGGAGACTGATAGAAAGTAAAGAAGGTGAAACTTTTATTTTTCAATTTAGATCTTTTTTTCCTACCACGAATACCAGTTCTTCGCTCTGCCAACGTGAAGGCCATTCTTAGCGAAGAAAGGGTTTGCAAAAACTACTGCTTTATTTGCTGAAAATAAATCCAGTGAAGCAAAATCTTTGATTACGCTAAAATTACCCCTGACAAACATTTATACCCAGTTTCTACAGGTCTATCTTCCAAAGCTTGTTAAGAATCTGTATGTAAAATACATCCTGAGAAATATTAGAAACTCCCTACCCAGTGTCAGCAGGAATCCAACAAATTGTCAATGAATAGACATCGGAATTCCTTGAAATTGTCGCTCCTGAAAGACAATTCACAGGAACAGAAAAAAGTATATCAGGTCGTTGAAGATCATCAGTTCACAAGAAATCTCCTTTGCCCGCCCAGAGTTCGAAAATTCCACACATTGTCGGTTGTCTCATCATCTGAGGTCTGATGTACGTAAATCCATTGCCATACCCTAAATTTTAGTCCAATTTACTTAGCAAGCGTAAACATGAAAGGTGCCTCCTCGATCTCCTCCGATTTGAAAGACTTCTCAGTGTGCAACAACGACAAATGATGATCCGCTTGCAAAAGGATCTTCATTCAAACTCGCTCACAAACAACAAACAAAGATGGTTTTTGCCTCACTTTGTTGTCTTCCCAAATATTACACACACTCCGGGATGTGTCGTGCGTGCGTCTCGTTTGCTGTACCACCTGAGTACCAACCTGGGCTAGCAATAGAAATGTTTGCCCAAAACAAGCCGAAAAGGTTCAATCGAATAGTCAAAGACGTAGTCCCAGGCACACGAAGATAAGAACACAACCGTGGCGGTCACCTGTGATAAAACTACAAACACTCTGAGATCTGAATGTGATGACGACGCCAGTTTGAACAACGAACGAGGCAAAGTTCTAGTTTTCAGGGAAGAATTTACCTCCGGCAAACATGGCGTGATGTCTTTGTTTTACTTTACCATGGCTAAGCAATCATGGGATAGTTTATGGACAATTTCCTGGGCGGTACCTTTCATTTATGTTAACAGGGCGCGCGTAATGTGATATGTCACTTCTCCAGAGTGACATACTTCACACTCTACTCTCTCAATAGGATATCTTCGTCATGAGATCGATAAATACGAATTGTTGGACGATGCGATCAGCACTAGCACGTCTGATCGCGATTGTATGTATCTATCACCTGGATGGATACGATCCACTAATCCAGTGAACCCCGCCGCACCAAAAATACCAACTTAATTGAGTCATAGTACCCCAAAGTCGTCGTATTTTCTTTGTCGTGGCATATGTCGCTTCGCTTCCAACCATCCGACAATCGGTGAAATCCATTAGGATTTTGAATGCGAGTCAAAGGTTGGTGGGATGCTATAAACTGGATGTTGAGATGGCTACGCAAATCTCCTCCGATCCGTAATCCATTAATTTTATGCCAAATTTGCCAATGGACATTCAGGTATAAACACGATGCCACCACTTTGTGGATGAGGCCAGCGGGGTACACATGGATTACGGATATTCGGATTATGGCATCCATTTCGAATTCTACTATTCGTAGGAGTGTGCAATAATCCAAAACCAAAAAAAAAAAAAAAACGAAAAACGAAACAATAAATTAAACAAAACAAGCAAAGCAAAGCACACACGCAAATCGCAGAGCGTGAAGAGGAATTGCATGGGCAGCACTGGCACTGGCACTGGCACTGTATTCGTATTCGTATTCGTACTCACACTCGTACTCGCTCGTATCTATAGAGCGACAAACAAATCGAATCTGGTTCTTGGAATCCTTAGTCACAATCGGGCGCGCGCGACGGGTAATTCGTTGATTAATGACCCAGTGATTCTGGTTCTCAATGTCAGGCTGATCAAGTTATGCGCTTTTGCGGCTGGAGATGGGATTTGGGATTTTATAGTGTTCTCCTTCGCGCTTCAACTCGATTTTTATTGTCGCTGAGTTGTTTTGGTTGCAATTTTTGAGGATTTAATCGGCTAATGTGCCTGTTTGGGTGTCATCTGAATGTCATGGTCCAGTGGTTGGCGGTGCTTGGTCTCTCAAACTTTCAAACTTTGGAGGACGACTCCAAATTTTGATTTGACTTTGAATTTGGAACTGGGTGTGGAAGTCGTGAGAGAATCTGCTGATGATGCAATTTCGGTGAATTTTTGTTTGCAAAGTCATCTAATGTTGTGTTGCGAGTAATTAAGGGTATTGATTGGGATGAATGATAAATTACTGGCATCGGGCAATTTCCAAAACAGTCGTGGAGTGTCTGAAGGTTTGTCTTTGCAAATTGACTCCATTTTATGGGTACGAAACAAGCATCAACTGATTGATGATGAGCATTTCATGGGTTTCATCTTAAGTGTGCTGACGAGCGTGGGAACGTG
This sequence comes from Volucella bombylans, assembly GCA_949129095.1. NCBI lineage: Eukaryota > Metazoa > Arthropoda > Insecta > Diptera > Syrphidae > Volucella > Volucella bombylans. The sequence continues at coordinate 198,511,520 of OX422141.1, read as the reverse complement.
TCACAAGACCTTTAAACCATTTTACTAACAAACGCAACTGCTTAAGATCGATCTTATTGTTTGACTAAAATGCGGTAGTGCTTTGATAAACCCGGAGCAATACGCAGAGCATACAAGTTGACGAGAAATATACCTAAATTCACTTTTCTAGATATGAATTTATGTGCTCATATTGATGCAAAATAAAGGATAAGTTGCGATAGTAAGTGTCCTTATTCCTGGGAGGATGGGTAGGACTCCAATAGCAAATATATATGATTAGACCTAAGTAGTAAAACTGACGTAGATAATAGTGCAATTTACTCCAAGTTCTTGGTTGACATACATTTTGTTGACCTAGGCCTACGGTGCTGCTCAGACATACATCACAAAGTTTAGTGTATCCTAACATTTATATTCATATGTACCTGTCCTGTCCTTAGCTGTGAAAAATGGGTTATTAACAGCTACACACCATTTCACTCACTAGGATTAGGAGACCTCCAGATTTCGATTGCAGTCAAAAGACAGAACCTGTCTTGTGCTTTGAAAGATTACTCGGCACAGGAAACTATACCTCATATCTAGTCGTAGAAAAATTAGTCCTTGTACCACCAGGCTAACTTTCACACAATAACTACAATCAGCAAAGCATCTTTTATACTTAAAACTTTCGATAGAATTTTAGATCTTTGTATTAGATACCGGATTTACGAGTACAATACACCTCGATGATTAGGAAGATATGACTTCCTAAAAGTCAAATCGATTTTTCCACTTGATAGCCTACGCAGAACAAATGTAAACATATCTATCTGCCTTTTGTAGTTAAGAGGACATACTTGGAACCGGAGTATTCAACGCTTCACTTAGGAAATGTTCTTTCAACGGTAGAGCAGAATAGAGTGATCCTCAACAAATGATTCTTTTCATTTTGCGCTGGAATTTCTCCTCGCAATCGGATGCAAACTATTGCGGATGTCATCATTTTTATGTAAAGCAAGGAGCAACGGAAACATTCCGATGTCCTGCAATTCACATGGTATGACCAACTTATAAGATAGTTAACAAATGTGCCCTCAGTGTTAGCCCCATTGAGACTGAATTGGTACCATACGATTAGTCTTGGTCTGTTAACTAGAAGAAAGTCCCTCATAAATCCTGCACCCCAATAAAATGCAATATAGTTCATTGCTAAGGATGATTCTACTGGAAAGGAACTTAAACTAGACGACATAATTGGTGAACAAGTACTCACCAGCTCGGGTTTCGAAAAGAATAACAGAAAAACTTAGACAACGGACACGTCAATAAACCTATGATGCCGCTGCATATCCCCGACCCATCAGACCATCAATTTATTGAGGTCGATTTCGTTTAGCTATGCTATGTCCTATACTGTAGGTTGCTCTCAATAGAATACAGAAAAAAGTTTAAATCTATCTGAATTCGCTAAAGAAGGCATATATCCGCTGTATGCCTAATGGCATACCTTTCACTCCAATTAATACTGTTAACTGTGTCGGCATGAATAGATCACTGACATGCTTCAAGGTTTACCATCCTATCAAGGTTATATGTAGCTGAAAATCAAGATACGAGTCATAAAGGAAGACAATCTTAGGTAGGAAGTGCACGTGATCTGCACAAGTCAATATCAGTGTAACTATTGGGTCATCCAATGAGAGGTGTCATTTTAAATCAAAAGAAAAGTGCAATATTTTTAGGAAAAATTGGAATATTTTTTTTAAAATATAAAGTACAAACTCTGAGGTTAGTAATGAAATACAATGTCTGCCAAAGGGCATCAGCTCAGTCAGTAAATAGTCATTCATTTTACGAAATTTTTCATCACTATATTTTCTTTTATTGCCTCGTTTATGGAGTATTGGATTGGCGTAGGCTTTATCTTAAACATAGTCCTAAAGGAAGAATTTTAATGGTGTTAAACCATATGCACTAGGCGGCCAATTGCATTCATCCTTTCGAGAAATCGTCAGGAAATTTGTAACGCAATAGAGACATTCTTACACCAGCTGTGAGGCATGTGGCGCCGTCCTGCTGAAGATAAAATTTTTAAAAATCAATTTTAAGTAAATAAAAGTTAGTAAACATCATTCGGTAAGGCAATACATTTACTGAAAGATCGCACTGAATCATTTTCGAAAACTGCACCAAACTGTCATTCGTTGTAGATAGAGAGGTTGGGTCACTATTACTCTTGGGTTCTTAGAGCCCCAGATGCGTCAGTTTTGTATGATTACGTACCTAAACAATTGGAAATGAGCCCCATCACTCAGAATAACTCTGCGTGGAAAACCATGATCTTGTTCATTAATTTCCAGCACCCAATCGGCGAAAGTACGGCGTTTTGCTCGTCCGCTGGCTTCAATTCGAATGTCAATTGAACCTTATACTCGATACCAGATCCTTATGCAAAATTCGGTGCAAAGTGGTTGCGAATAGGAACAATTCCTATGATCGCCTCGAAATAGACACACTTGGGTTTTCAGTCACACTCTCAGCTACCGCAGCGATATTTCCAGAGAGTCTTCACTTGACTAGTCTGTCTGAGGTGTTCAAATTTATTCATTAACTTGACTATGTCTATGCGAGAAGGTGGTTGATGATGGCCAAAACACTATGAACTTTTTGTAATGAATTTTCACTATTTCAGCACATTGTGCGAGTAAGTATTGGTTCATACTTAATAACCTTATGGTGTCTGCTTATCAAAAGTCATCGCATTGATAATTGAGAGTTAAAAGTTCAAAAGCAATCTTCGCAATACCTTCACAGTAGCGTCTTTCACAAAGACAACAAAATTTCACTTACTCGTATTTTGGCTTAAGATAACCTGAACTCAGACAGGTATCAGGAGAGCAAGCAGATAATTATTGAGTGAAGTTCAAAGCTCAATGCTCCTTAAACTCCAAAGCACTCAGGCAACCTATTCGTTTAGATCTTAAAGGCTAACGGTTGTACCACTCTGTCGTGTGTCCTTCCTCAATAAAAACAGTCGCGATCCCGCCGTGTCAGGTTATTGTAGATTTGTATTCCTTTCTATTTAAAAAATTCCAAATAATTCAAAACAAATTGTTTCCCCTTTAAAACCCAAACCTAACCAGTGTACAGTGGTCAACACCAAACCGAAACCATGAGTCTTCCCCAGGACAAGCGCGAACTAATCGCCGTCCTCAAGCTCATCAAGAAGTATAATTCCAAGCAAACCGAGGAACTGCTACGCCAGGAAGCTAATCTAAAGGATGAAATCGAAGCCGAAGTGAATGAAACCGAGTTGAACCACTTGCTGACGTCCACCTTCGATGGCGAACAAACCCTGCCGGTGCCAGCGGTGGTGATCCAGATCTATACGAGGCCGCGTTTAGCGAGCTACGAACCTTTGTTGATGAATCTCTTGACATATACAAGCATGAGCTATCACTGGTGCTCTACCCGATACTAGTGCAAGTCTACTTTAAACTTGTCTACAGTGGCTACGAAGTGCGAGCTCGGAAGTTTGTCGAGAAGTTTGGCCCCGGGTTGGACGAGTACTACCATGAAGACTTACAAAATATCTTACTCCTAACGAAACGATTGCAAATGGAGAACAACGACTTGGTCACATCGATGGAGAATGATAAGTTTGTCATACGAATGTCACGAGACTCCCATTCGCTCTTCAAAAGGCAGATTCAGGACAGGAAAATGGAAGTTCTCTCGCAGATTGTGAGTAAGTTCCTACATTTCGATACGTATGAGGGGACCGCACGTAGCAAAGCACAGTGTGACGCAACTGCAGGCGCCCTCACGGGTGAAGCTCGCCGACAAGATAATAAAGTTCGAGTGTATTACGGCCTTCTGAAAGAGGTAGACTTTCAAAGTCTCAACACGACTACAACGAATCCGCCCGCCGAAGAGGAGGACGAGAACGATCCAGATGCCCCTGATAGGCTGAAAAAGAAGAAACCGAAAAAGGATCCCCTCTTTTCGAAGAAATCCAAATCAGATCCGAATGCTCCAGCTCACGAACGTATTCCATTGCCCGAACTGAAAGATGCTGATAAATTGGAGAAACTAATAGCCCTTCGCGAGTCATCGAAGCGAGTCCATCTAAGCAAGGATTCCCTACCGTCGGTGTGCTTCTATACGATACTTAACAGCGCCAACACCGTGACATCTCTGAAGACTCCTCAATGCTGGCAGTAGGGTTCACAGACTCTAGCATCAGGGTGTGGTCGCTGACCCCACAAAAGCTACGCGAAATGAAAACAGCCGAGCAGCTTAAAGACATCGATAAGGACGCCGAAGACGTCCTGATGCGTATGATGGATGATCGTACAGCTGAAACAGCTCGGACTTTCTTCGGTGTGCTTTTGCGCCAGAAAAAAATCTACTACTCTCCTGTTCAGAAGACACCACCATCCGTCTTTGGTCGCTGCACACTTGGACTTGTGTTGTCGTCTATAAGGGTCATCTGTTTCCTGTGTGGGACGTACGCTTTTCTCCACACGGCTATTACTTTGCAACATGTTCATACGACAAAACTGCTCGACTCTGGGCTACAGATTCCAACTAGCCTCTGCGTATTTTCTGCGGCCATTTGGCTGATGTGGACTCTGTTCAGTTTCATCCAAACTCTAATTACATAGCAACTGGATCCAGCGATAGGACAGTTCGCTTGTGGGATGTCCTCAATGGCCAGTTGGTGCGGTTGATGACTGGTCACAAAGGTCCCATCTACAGTCTGGCCTTTTCGATTTGCGGTCGATATTTGGCTTCTGGTTCTGCCGATCATCAGGTGCTCATTTGGGATCTCTTCCACGGACAGTTGATAGCTTCATTATCCAAGCACACTGGATCCATTCACACAATGTCATTCAGTCGAGATGGGAACATACTTGGTGTTGGCGGTTTGGATTACTACCTCACTCTGTGGGACTTTTCCAAGCTCACCGAAGACTACTTAACCAGTCAAAGCGGACACAATGCGTCACACAATCCCGAAATAAACGACGGAACGGAGTATTTGTTAAGAGCCTTTCCAACGAAATCGTCGCCCTTTTTAACGTTGCACTTTACCAGACGGAACCTGTTGCTGGCTGTCGGTGTGTTCAAGTCATCGTAACAGTAGTTTTAGTTGTTTTCTAAGCCCGCATCCATTGTAATCACGAAGAAGCAATAGTATTGTAATTAAATTCCATTTCAACTGTTCTGTTCCAAGGGCTGGCTGTTAGGAATTTGTATGCTAAATTTGGCCCTAGCTACTGCAAAAGCCCGAGCAGAGCAAGGACTTAAGCCCTCATCCAGTACTCATTTCCTCAAGACAAGGTTACCTTTTCTGGTTGTAGAAACGATGCTATGGTTAGCATAGATGATAATCCATATCGTTAAGACTGTTTCAGCTAGATTATGAATGTAACACTCCAAATCAAGGATGGAGAGAGGAGGGAAATATTAAGATCTAATAATCCTGGATAAAGAAAAACCAGGACCCAACATCAACAACTACCGCGCTATCTTAATGAGAGGTGAAAAATAAACCAAGAGTCTATATTTTCATGAAGAGCTGAAATATTCTTTCTTGCCAAGTTTCGTAATAAAGAAATAATTTCAGCAAAAAGAGAACCTGTCATGAGAAGTAACGTCACGTATCAAGGGATATGATAAGAACGCGCTTCATCCATTCGATGCAGTGTAGGAATCATAGCTTTTGCAGTAAAGGATGGTATTCTATCTTTGTCGATAAAAACCGACAGGAGAGACAGTTATATCACTTCTGTCCCACACAATCTAGGATATAAGCTATAAGACTGGACTATTTTTTCTCGGCCCTTGTCTTTTTAATTCTACAGGATGAGCCCCAAATCTAGCCTGCGTTGAGAAACCGTCGGAAGCCAAGCTAACAAAACCTTGCCTTTGACCGAATACCTTTACTTGTGCGAGGGCTATGGACATGCTGCTCGAATTACTGACATTAGCAGACGTAAGAATATAATTCGAGCCCATCTTCCCCTGTACCATCGCCAAGTCACTAGGAAAACATCTGGCTGTGAGTCTGTAAGGAACTCATTAAAAATTTAAAAAGGACTAAGGAAAATTTGGAGACCATTTGTACGAAAGTTCGCGAGTCTTCCGAAGCCTCGAGACTTCGTGGGGGTTTTGCGAGTAATCCAGCCACTCCTAGCTTTGGCTAGCCCATTTGACGCTTGAACTAATCTCCGATCTAGAATCTTACTCAAGGCGGTCAGTGCTTTTTTCATATCAGGGCAGGTAAAACCTCCAATGTTTATTCCAATTATTGTCATCGAATTACGCCAGAGCCCTTGACATCTTTATATGCAGTGGAGGCAGGTTAGCAATCAATAGTCGAATGCCAAATGTCAAATCAGCGAGAATGCTATGGTACCTACTAGGTGGCGCAAAAGTCATCACTCTATCGGAAGATGTTAAAAATGTTTGCAAATGGCGGCAAACGTCAATTTTACTTTGACATTTGTGAAATACACGTGAACAAGACATGAATCGCATAGAACGCGGAATAATTGTTACTTAGTCGGTGGTGTTGGCGCAGTTTTCCTAGTCATCCCATACCAACTGGGCAAATACTACGACGTTTAGCAGCTCGCCAAGAAGAGTATGGGACAACACGAGATGCTATCAAGTCTGGCTGGTCCCGCAGCAGCCGTTCTGGTGAGAATATCGCAGCTGTAGCTGAAGATGTCGCAGACGACGTGCTACGGAATTGGGCATCAATCGGCGATCATTACAGAGAATTTTGGTGAAAGACTGTAAGATGTTCCCTTAAAAAGTGCAGACAGTGCATCAGTTTTGGCTCTTATCGATTTGCACTGGCCGGCAAGATCGCCTCATTTAACCATTCCAGACTTCTTTTTATCAACAAGCCTCACACTCCTGAAGCCCTCAAAGAGAATATCCATCAAGAATGCGAGGACCTATCCCCGAAGTTCTGGCAAGAGTGATGGAAAATGCCACAAATCGAGCCCGAATTGTCATCAATTCTGGCGGCGGACATTTAAGACATCAAATAAACATAATCCAAAAGCAGAACCAAAGTTTTTCATTCATAAAAAAAATTACAGCCAAAGAACATCGGATGACAACATTTTCGCCACCTTGTAGTTAATTTCGGCATTTTACAATGATGAAATAGAAGTTAGATCAGCAGAGCTTTCAGATATGGAAGTAGAGCCCCCTTTCGAGGTGATGTTAAATCTCACTTCTCATAAAGAAGTGTCTTTACCTCATAGACATTTCATAGTAGAGTCTGTATTAACTCTCTCCTTCCTTGGATCTTACTAGTCAACAAAATACTTCTGGCGGAAAGCTGAAAAGGAGGCTGTAAAGTATTCGCTTATGTCTCAACAAATGGCCAAACAATTTAAATAAGGTAAGAGTGTCTGTTTGTCTACACTTATGTAGACCAGCTCTAGGTCCATTGTGATACCACCTGGAAAGCATGGAAGGACAATGCCCCGGGGTACTCGTAAAACTATCGAGACTTCTCGACGAATTTGCCAAAGTCAGCGATTTTTATAGAGCAGAGACTTTTTAGATCTCGGAAATGGTGATTTTGTTTGTTAGTTTTGAGATTTCTCTTCTTCGGAGATTTCTCAGCTCCCTTAGCTATTTGGGATGGACTTTATTTGCTGTCCTGGTGAGTGCATCATTGACTTGCCTTAGATAGCGCTTGAGAAAGTGTCAATTGTTTGACGTACGACATCGGTTGCTTAACATTCTCAAGCGTTCTTAGGTATATGAGTCTGAAGAATTCATAAGTTTCCTGTGACTGCTGGATACCAGTTGTCTACCTTCTTAAGGCAGTCTTTCAGTTAGGGAACCAGCCGATGCTTGATTGTCTAATCGACTATGGATTCAGCCAAACATAGGCCCGGTGAATGCACGAGAATTCGACTTAGAACACGCTATAGTGTATTGATAGAATGAAGAATTGATATATAGTATGTAGAGGTCCTTACAGATGACACCTGGGCCATCCCTTTCGGCTGTGAAAGAGCAGTCTATTGATTATGGAGATGGACCTACTGTGGATGACCCTACATTGTCTGCTTTCGTTCTTTTATGAAATTAGATGGTGTCAATGGCACTAAACTAAAGATCCATTTGTTGAGAGAGGCAGTGGTGAAAGATAAGTAAACAAGTATGCTCCACGTTTAGTTTTTTCAATAGCTGGTTGTCTCTCAGTTTGAGGGCAGGGTTTGTGGGAAAATCGTTGAGCATTTCCCCATAGCGTTAGCCCCCTTTTGCAGTATAAATCACCAAACCAACATGCTAAAGGAGAAAAATGGTCTAAGTTAGTTTTGATTCCTCTTTGTTTGTTCTGTAATGTTTTCATCCTACTACTACTACTACTACTACTACACTCTTCGAGAAATTTAGAAAGTTGCCATTCAGAGAAGATTACATATGATTTTGGCTGAATTGATTTTAACACCGCAGCTGCGTGTCCAGTAGTATTACTAGGCCGTAGTTGCGAATGCAAGAGGGTTTCTGTTTCTGGATGCCCGACTCTTAGACATCACGTTCCGCATCCTCTTAATAGTTTAAAATTAACATTTTCCGTTTACCTATTTTCCGAGACCTTTGTAGAGTTAATGAAGTTGCCCTAGATACCCACCCAGTAAGTACATTTAAGCCCATCCTAAAATTAAATGTAATAGACAAGATCATAGATAGGTGCTTAATTGGGACAGCTTGCAGTCCAACCAGATTGATCAGGTCTAAGTAGAATTTGAATAGAAAAAAATAGTATTCATCGCTGTCATAGGCTAATTAGGCAAACATGCCTGTAGACTTTGCTGCACTTCTAATGACATTTGGAGGAACTACAGAGATGAAAAGATGCTCTTGTTCATCTAAACCCACAATTATATGTACATAATTCATAACGAACATCCACTTAGGATCAGTAATTCCGGCGAATTCTTTTGTTACAAAGTTGAAACGGAAAATGCCTTCTCATCTTTAATCAAATTTATCAATCTGTTATTGTTTTGGGGGGGCAATTTCTTAAATGTTACGTCATGAGACCGAGGTTCACAATTCCAGACAATTCCATCACCTCCAGAAATATCAATTACTTGCCGCACACCACTACCACGCCTACTTTCCAAATAAAAACCACCGCAAACGTAGCCCAAACCCAACAAGACAACCTCAAGACCAAGTGCCAAAACTCACACCTGACTAATGCTACCGCCTTGCAATTCACTCTCAGTCTCAAGCTCTCACATCACAACTACAGCAGCCGCGGCATCGCGCTGTCCTTCAGACACAACAACAACAACAACTACAACAAAATCCCCTCAAAAGAACAAAACAAAATCCTTTCACATACCCGTACCTCACCAGAGTAGTGGCCGGCCGTCTGACAGCGGGGAGGTCGCAGCGCACCGCAGCTCTACGCAAAACGATGAGACACTAAGTGTTGTTTGGGTTCCCGACCCGAAAAACGAATTACCCTTTTAAAATAATAAATATCCCGTGATTATTTTCGTACACCATAATTAAAGCGGCCAAGACGGGGTCTCGTCCAATGACGAAAGGCAGGCCAAAGCGGACGGGAAAGGAGCAATCCACCATCAGTTCGGTCGGTGTGTTCCTCGCGTGTATCGTTTTGTCCACAGCGATATGGATCTCGGATCAGCTCTCCTCCGTTGGACTGCACTACTCCTCGCAGACGTTGAGTTGTTTTTGTAAATTGAAAATGAAGTTGAATTCTTCGTGTGGTTACTGTGAGACGTGGGGGAATCGAATGGATGCATTCAACGCAAAAAGTGTAATAAAATTCTGAAACGAATCCAATAAAAGCGAAATGGAAATCATGAATCGATGGTCACCATCAGCATCACCGTCACCATCACCGTTACCGTCATACCATCATAGGCAATGGACATGTCCAGTTCCAGTACACCAGTATCTTCAGATCGACGATTAATTGCTCATTTTAGACCTTTGTATTGTTGTTTTGATTCCATTTGGTGTTTGGAGATGCTTTGGTTTTACGAGTATTTGTCCCTTTCCTTTGGACATTTCGAATGCTAGTCTTTCGTATTTCGAATCTTGTGTCCCAGTATTCAAATTTTTATTCGAAAGGTGAAGGTGGAGGACAATGGTTAAATGATCCTGTACATAATTTATTGTTGTTTTATCGAATCCGATTTGCTGTTGTTGTTCGCGGTGATGGTGGTAGTAATGGAGATGGCGTATAGGTAGTTGCAATCAGCATTCAACAACAGTTCCAATGTCTCAACGAAATAGTGACGATGATGACAGCGTTGGAAATGGCCATGGACTTGGACGGAGTTTCCTTGGGATGAAGAGGTAGTACCTTTGGGAGATGATGATATTTGAGAACTTTATTTGGGCAAGGTGCTGGCGGATGGTGTGCGAGTATGCCGTATGGCTGCAATGGTGTTGTTTTCAGTGGAAGAGAAACCATTTTCGATTTCATTCGAGACAAATTCAGTGGGACCACAACAGAGGAATCAAACATAATTTACGGGATTTGACAGCGGTAAAAGTTTGAAGGTGAGCGAGATTTTTATTTCTTCGATATGAATTCCTTGACTCGCATTTCGAGATGATTACCGTGACAGAGGCTGTGGCAAACGAAAGGAGTGGAATTTTAATGGTTGCAATTAATTATGAAAATGAAATCACTGTGCTTGTCACATGCACGTGCCTGTGAAGTTTGGACTAAGGAGTTAGGAGATTTTAATGTAGACACATGCAAGTTTTTTTTTTATAGTCCTCTAAAAGAGATTTGTTTAATGACCATGTCATCTCTCATACATAACATACTCGTACATGCATAAATGTTTCAATGTTTGTGATTTTTTTCTGTGTCAAGGGTACAGATGCTTAATTTTAATAATCTATTTAAAATCGCTGTATTTTTTGGTCGAGACAGCTGCAGCAATTTATGTACATCTATTACGATGCATTGATCCAAACAACAAAAGAATTAGAAGACAGGATCCTAGGTTAAGGAATCAGTAGACCATCGCACATGGAATTGAATATTAGTCGCCCAAGCTCCATTTTTTTGAAACAATTTGTAGGTTCCCTTTAGGTAAAGGCAGATGTAAATGTAATACCTCCTTCAATCAGCAGCTCACAGCAATTTCCTGCTAAACATCGTGCCGGATCACTTTTCCTACGTAACCCTTAGCCACCACGACGCTCCCATAATGTGTCTTACTTCTGTAAGACAAGCTTAAACCGAACTGGAAAGCAGTCGATGAATGAAGAGAATGTCAGCTACGTCTCTGCGTTTTTCGAGGGTATTAAGGTTAAGGAGTTTGAAGTGGTCGCGATAGGGAGGTAAGATAAATGGGTCACTCCAGGGTAGTCCACGAAGAGCAAGCCGAAGAAAACGACGTTGAATGTTCCCGATTCGGGAGATATGAATTCGCTGAAAGGGGGACCATACTTGGCTGGCATTTTCAAGGAGCGGCCGGACAAGGGTAATGTAAAGTGACATTGCCACATAAAGGTTGCAATATTCTTTAGACCAACGTTTGATAAAACCGAGCGATGAGTTGGCTTTAAGGATTATCTCATCAATATGCAAACGGAAGTTTAACTCTCTGTCGTATAAAATTCCAACGTCGCGAAGGCTGGTCATGCAGAAAATAAAGTCGGGAGGGGGATTGATTGGACTTACGAGACAAAGTCATAGATTGGAGACATTAAGCTCAAAGCAATTTTTTAGATACCAAGTAGAAAACCTATCGAGGTCTTCTTGTCTTGTGAATGCGAAGCAATATCGCGTAGTCGAAGAAAATTTTTAGGGAAATACTTTTTCGAAAACCTATAGGAAATAGTCGGCACGAAGCCACGGACTAACTGATCCGCTATATCTACTGATAAGCGAGCTAATGTACGTTTGACGGACGTTCCCTCTTACTTGAATTGTTCTGTTGTACCGAAGCCAGTTTTGGCATCTACTTAAATCTCATCTAAGTTCTTGTAAACTCAGTTATACTGGCAATATAAGTTTATAGCCTTACGCTTAGATTATCGGTATATTTCCTTGCGCTTTGATGGCAAAATTGCGTTTCATTTGTCCTTACCAGGACTTTGATTAAGGGCTTTCGTAAGCAAGGTAATTCAAAAGCAAGCCAACAACCAGCCTTTGCGATTGAATTATTGTATTGCTCTCAACCACAACGATTTCGGGATCTCCAGGTGGAACGTTGGGGAACTTAATGGCCAATATTAACCCACACTGGATGAGGTCCGTGATCACCATAAAGCGAATTTCAGTGTTAAAACCCCGAATACTACATCGAAACTGTGCACCTTATCTATAGATCGCGGATATGTTGTTAGAGGCAAACTTAGGTATATAGTCCGGAACAATTCGCCAACGATAGTCTCATATGCGCCCACGCCTCCACCAAACACGTCATCTACGTACTACTCGACATGACCTAAAAATAATAAAATATGTACGACGTTCAGATCATTTAAAGAGCTTCTAACACATGAATAGCAAAGAAGGGTACATTTGTTAGCGCAATCGAAGATCAGGGTATGTTAAGCCATTTGGGTATAAGTCGCTGATCAGCTTTGCAGCGGTGCTAAGCTTTATGAAAGCTAGTACGTGAGCTTAGGAAATCAGCACGTTAAAACACCCATTTCCAGATCATTTGATTGTCAACTAGAGCGGCTATAATGTAGTACTCGTATGTCATCCATATAAGAGATGATTCCTTTTGAATTGCAAGTACAGACTGGGAACTTTGCCTTCCTTCGTCCGCTCTGTGTGCAAGCATTTTAAGGCGACCTTAACCTTGAGCGTGCGCTTATTTAAAAAAAATTAAAAAAAGTTGTGAGTATCTATTATATGACAACGCAAAATCTGCCGATGAGGACGCAATAGATCACAAGAAACATCACGAATCGCATATGAAAGACTCGATGGCAATACTCTGGTCTGCTAGGATTCAGTAAACTTTTTAACGAAACTCCTTATTTGACCGAGAGTATGAGAGGTTTACTAGAAGGCAAAACGACAATCGAAGAAGGCAAGGCGGACCAAGGTAATGTAAAGTGTAATTCTTTAGACCAAGTGATGAGTTGGCTTTAAGGATTATCTCATCAATGGAAGCTTAACTCTCTATCCTGTAATATTCTAAGGCAGTGAAGTGATTGAACCTGGGGTACAGGTTGGCCATGCAGAAAATAAAGTCGAGGGGGAGATTGATTGAACTTACGAGACAAAGTCACAGATTAACATAAGCTCTAAGCAATTTTTTAGACACCAAGTAGAAAACCTATCGAGGTCTTCTTGAAGGAGAACAGAGTCTTGGTGTGAAGAAATAGTTTTGGAGAACTTAGTGTCATCGGCGTAAATGGATACGGAGCAGTGTTTGATAATCTTCTCAAGATCGTTTATAGTTAAAACAAAAAAGAGGGGACATAGATGGCTGCCTTGTGGTACACCACAAGTGGCTAAATTGACCCAAAAGAATATAGACGCCACAGAATGCCGTTACTCTCTCTCCAGGCTAAGGGATAAAAAGATATACGAAAATATACGTCCCTTTACCGCATATCTTTACGACAAATCCGACTCTGCTTGCTTTGAGGGAAAAACCAAAACAAGTGTCATGGTCTTCATCCAACAGGAAGGCCTTCCTACCGATATAACTAGTCTCAGAAAGCTTTACGACAGGTACCACGAAATCTTCGACACACCTCCTCAAAAGGTTGCGGATGACGTCGCTGCTTTCCGCAACTATGTACACTCTAAAAGAATTTCCCACCTTCAGCGCAGCCGAGCTGATCACGACAAATTTTTTCGTGCCTAACTTGCCCTCATTGCCTGCATCTCATCTACACTCCCCTACTCCTTCGCGCAACAAACTTTTGCTACCAAAACGTAAGAGGCTTGTGCTCTAAAACTCGTGCAGTCTTGTCTAAATCACACGGTCTCTCTTTCGAAGTCTATGCTCTTACAGAAACCAATCTGACCCCCGACATAAAGAGCCAGGAGCTATTTTCATCTTCTTATAATGTTTTCCGAGATGACGATCACTCTCTCCCTATGTTTAATGATCCTGCCATCCCTTAAGTTGATTCTCCATGTAGAGGTGTCCTACTTGCCATTCACAATAACCTCAACTCTTCTCTCATCGCTATCTATATCAAACTTGACTTTGTTTCAATTAAAATAACACTTCCCAACAGGTTCCTGTACGTTATGTGTTGTCTTTTCGAATGTCTTTTCATTGATAGCATAACTGACTCAAGCCTGTGCCAAGTTAGTGACGTCCCTAATTCTATAGGTAGGCAACTAGACCTTATTTTCACTAGTGATCCTTTTAACTCCACAGTAACGTTGTGTCCCTTTATCCTATCAACTGTCGACAACTTTCACAACCCTCTTCGTCTCTCATTTTTCCATAACTCTCCATCCCAGCCCACTTCTTCAGCTACCATCTCTTCTTACAACTTCCATAAAGCTAATTTCCGAGACATCAATACCTGTCTTAGCAAATGTTCTTTTCTTTTCCCCCAAGTTTGGAAAACCTCTTTCATAACCCCGGTTCACAAAAAGGGATCAAAGAATGAAGTAACCAACTATCGTCCCATTGCTTAGCTTTCTCACATACCTAAAATGTTCGAAAGTTTTTTATATGAAGTTCTAAGCTTTCAGTACAAGTCACTTATATCATCCAATCAGCACGGATTTCTAAAAGGTAGATCAACTACTACAAACTTAGTTGAATTCGTATCCTTTGCGCTCTCAGCCCTAGAAAATGGCAACGAAATTGACGTTATTGCTACAAATTTCACTAAGGCCTTCGATAAAATATCACATCAACTGATTTCCATTCCGGCGTATCCATTTACGCCGACGACACTAAGTTCTCGAAAACTATTTCTTCACCCCAAGACTCTATTGGCCTTCAAGAAGACCTCGATAGGTTTTCTACTTTGTGTCTAAAAAATTGCTTTGAGCTTAATGTCTCCAAATGCCAACCTATGACTTTGTCTCGTAAGTCCAATCAATGCCTCCTCTCGACTTTATGTTCTGCATGACCAACCTGTACCCCAGGTTAAATCCCTTCGCGACCTCAGAATTTTATACGACAGAGAGTTAAACTTCCGTTCGCATATTGATGAGATAATCCTTAAAGCCAACTCATCACTCGGTTTTATCAAACGTTGGTCTAAAGAATTTTGTACCCCTCACTTTACATTAGCCTTGTCCGGCCGCTCCTTGAATATGCCAGCCGAGTATGGTCCCCCTTTTTAGCGAATTCATATATCCCGAATCGGGAACATTCAACGTCGTTTTGTTCGGCTTGCTCTTCGTGGACTACCCTGGAGTGACCCATTTATCTTACCTCAAACTCCTTAACCTTAATACCCTCGAAAAACGCAGAGACGTAGCTGACATTCTCTTCATTCATCGACTGCTCTCCGATTCTGTGGAATGCGCTTCCCTTTACAATTCTATTTCCTTCAACACTAACCCTCGTAATTTACGCTGTCCTCGCCTCTTCTATATCCCAACCCGCCGTACCTCTTATGGCTCTAACGAACCAATCTCCCGCATGCCCCGTAAGGTCAACCTCCCCCTTTTTGATTTTGGCCTGAGCATTTCTCGTCTTAAATTTGATCTGTTCCACCATTCCCTTACTTCCTAACCCTTAACTCTTGTTAGTTGTTAAGTCATAGATTTTAGGTTAGTTTAAGAACGAAGAGCAAATATAGACTATCACAGTCTTACTCTGCGACTGCCATAACCTCAAAATGCGCCGTATAGAATTTTTGGGAGCTTGAGGACGTCAGAAAAAAAAATTGAGAGATCTCATTAGATTTGTTAAAAACTCTGACTTTCAGGAATCATTAGCTAGGTATGACCCACCGTAATAATAATAATAAAACTATGGAATCAACAGGGAATCACAGTGGGCCATTATTACTTAACCTAACCTAATATGCCCTGAAGGTAACTTAATATTTAAGATCACTTCACAAAAGGGAATTTCTAAAGTAATTCTCTAAAAACGGCAAGTGTGTGATCAAATTTTCGCTATGCTTTCTCTATGCAGTCATATCATAGTTTGCTGGCCATTCACGGATAAAGCATTGATTAAAATACAAAGACTAGTCTGTGTAAGTCTTTATAGGAACAACGAGTAGAACCACACAAACTCCTTGGTTGGATCTGCTACCTCTAAATCCACAGTGCATTTCAAACCTATGAGTATAACCGCACATGGACAAATTCCACAAATTCTATGCAATAAATTGAATACTAGTAAAATTTCGCCTCATCTGTTCCATATCAAAAAGCAACCCTTCCTTTTACAATTCATTTACAATGGTAATGTAACACTCACCACCAGATTAGGCTAATTTCACTTCCTGTACCGAAGCCGTCAGTGTTCTTGGTATTAGCCCAAATCGCAGAGAAAGTTTTGAGCACATTTTCTCTAGCCGCTAATTGACAATTGATCTACAACAATAGGTTCAGTCGAAGATTCCAACATTCCGAGGAGAAGGTGGCAACTTTTTTTTTACTTATTTATTTCTCTTCCTAAAACCGTATAAAATTTAAACTTAAAGAAATCATAATTTAAATAAATTAAATGAATTGATAAAATATATTAGTGACATTTCGTATTTAAAAAAAAAAGTATTGAATGGCACTTCGTTAGATATTAGCTTAATACTCGTAATTAACATAGTTTTGTGTGACCCACAGAAGGAAAATATGCCTATTGTATATTATTTAAAAAAAAAACGTTTAGTTAACAGATAGTAAAATTATTCTGTAAAAACAAAAATTAAAATGTGAAGTTGTCTACCCATTAAATTATTACGAATACATGAGAATGTAAGAGGAAACAAAAATATTAAATAATAGAAAGTAGAAGATTAGCAATGTTAATAATATATCTGACTGCTATTACGCATCTACTTATATCTATAAAATAGATTAACTAGTTTTAGACTACTCGTATTAGAAGCTGAATTCAAAATTTAGTAGCCATTTGCATATTTGTGTCATAAATATACTGCTGGGGTGAAAATTAACCTCTTTGGGAATGAAAACATTTTTTTATTTCATTCAATATAGTCCCCTTTTAGCTTGATACAGTTATTACAGCGATTTTCCAACTTCTTGACTCGTCCGAAAAGTAATTTTCCGGAAGGTCTGCAAAATACTCCTTCGTGGCGTCGATGATTTCCTCCCGTGAGCTGAATTTTTTTATTGATGAGCCATCTTTTGAGGTTTGGGAAAAGATAATATTCCGAGGGAGCCAAATCGGCGAATACGGTGGATGCGAAAGCAATTGGAGCCGTAAGTCATTTATTTTAGCCGTGGTTGCGATGGTCTTGTGCGCCAGCGCATTTTCTTGCAAAAACAAAATTTTTTTTCGCTTCATCTGAGGCCGTTTTGCAGCGATTCCGGCCTTCAATCGCTCCAATAATGCACAGTAATACTCGTTGTTGATGTTTTTTCCTTTTTCGAGGTAGTCCACGAAGAGTATGCCATGACAATCCCAGAAAAACCACGCCATAACCTTTCCGACCCATCGAGCCTCCGTCGACAGTTACCAATCGACGCGAAAAGTCTGCCCGGTTCCGCATCAGCAAGTCCAAATACTCCTTCGAAGTGCTCTCGCGTTCGTGTTTTTGGTCAGGAGTGAGCATGCGCGACACCCAGCGGCAGGATAACTTTTTCATATGCAGAATATTGCCCAAAATATGGCATGTACTAAACTTTGTGGTATCTGCTAGCTTGCGCACCTTCACTTTCCGGTCAGCCAACACCATTTCATGTATTTTTTTGACATTGTCCTCTGTAACCGCATCGGAGGGCCTGCTGCTGCGAACTTGATCGGTAGTGGAGTCGCGAATATTTGACAGTGTAATCTGACGGAGCATTAGCCCCATAATATTTATCCAACTTTTCTTTTGTTTCCTTCGCCGTTCTGCCTCTCAAAAAATAAGGTTTTATGAGAGAACGAACATCGTTTTTGTCCATACTCAACATGATGCCAAACACGTCAACAACAATCAGCTGTCAAAACAAAACTAAAGTCAGTATCGCACTGAAATTTGTCATGTCTGCCTAAATATGAACGGACTTCAAGGCACTATAACCATTTTTGCAGTAGTAGCGCATTCTGGCGGTCAAGGAGGTTACTTTTCACCCCACCAGTATTTGTGTTCTTATTGACGGAGAAGAATTTGTTAAATAACCAACAAGACACAAATGTATAAAAATTCTGAATCGCAGTCGTATGAAAAGTAGGAATACATACGAGTAGTTACTAGATGCGCAGAGAATTTTCACGAAGATTATAGTTATCAAGAATTCGAAGGTTTAGATTGCCAAATTTGCAAAAAACCAAACTTTAATTCTTGAAATCAGTAAACATGACGGAAGGTTTATGGAAGATTTTTCTCACAATATATTTTTGCCGAACGAGTAAGGCTTTTATTGCATATACCATATTGTAATTTAGAATGCGCAGTGTGATTAACAAAGGACATTCTAGAGCCAATAATTAACGCTAAGTACTTGAACACATTAACATTTTCAGTTTGAAAGCCATTACCACTATAATTAAGGTCACTTGAAAAGATAGTGGGGGAGTTACAGGTGCAGCACACCAATTTAAATTCAGGATATTCTGGTGCATGATAAAATATATAAGCAGTAATAGAAATGCGAGTAGTCAATCTAAAAAACATCATTTTGATCTATGAGCTAACTATCAAATTATGCTTAGCAAACCAATATCTTGATAAGCTCAGATCCAAGTTTATATCTGCTATAAGATTTAGAAAACTAGCAGAGTCATAAAGAGATTTTATGTCGTCTGCAAAAGCCGTAAGCTCTCCCTTAAAACTGAGTCAACACAAAAATTTTTTGTAAATTATTATTAAAATTGGTCCTAACACCGCACCCTGGGGGACTCCCGATTTATTAAATTTACTATCACTTCTAGTTTCTTCGATTTTTACCCTTTGAGATTTATCATCCAAGTATGATTTGAACCACTCAAACTACTCAAAAATTTAGCAGTGTGTCGTGGTTGACCATATTGAAGTATTCTTTTCTTGTCCAGATTCAAGTAGATTTGAGAACAGAACTTAAGAAGAGCATGTTCAGTAGATTTGCCTCTTTGACATACAAATTGAACGGAATTAGACAAATTGCGTTTTGTTCAAGAACTAAAAAACCTTATTTTTGTTAGTTTTCTCAAAGATTTTAGACACCGAAGGAAGAAGTTAAATTGGCCGATAGTTCTGAACGAGATCAAATTCACATTTTTAAACAGCGGTATTACATTAGCACACTTAAGTGCATCAGGAAATCTTCCAGTAATACTGTTTCTATTGAAAATAAAAGCTGGAACGTCAACCGCAAACCATGCATTACGAGTATTTTTTTAAAATTAAAATATTCAACGATCACACGCTTACCAGAAATAATTTCTCCATAACAACGAAGCAAAGTGAGCTTTTGAGAGAGAGTTTACTCGTTTAAGATAGTACAAGGTGGCGCAAAATTAATCATCTAATTTTGTTTTTGAATTACTCTTTTACTAAATAAAAAAAAAATGATTTTGAGTGTTGGAAATCTTTATTTGGACATTTGCAATTGTTTCTGTTAAGTGGAAAAGATGATATCCGCCAGTGTTGATACACATCTGAGCCCGTTTGATCGCATTTTCCATGATCTTCCGCAATAGCATTCCTGTCGAATATTCTCCTTAAAGGCTGTGATTAGCTTGTTGGCATAAACCCGCTACTTCAAGTAGCCCCAAACAAAGAAGTCTAATATGGTTAAATCAGTCGTAAAAGAAAAACTGCCCAGCATGTCACTTATATGTAACGCGAAGGTAAACGAATTAATCGCCGAAACAAATTGGGAAGAAGTGATTAATGAAAATGATGCAATTTCTCTTTATCAAAAGCTTGTCGATAAAATGAAAAGCATATATGAAAAGTCTACAACTGTAAGAACAATAAAAAAGGAAAGAAAGCATAACCCATGGATGTCACATGACTTATTAGTTAAGTGTAAAAAAAGGGACGAGTTATACAAAAGATGGAAAAATAACAGATTGAGCAGGACTTTCGAACTGGATTATAAGACTTTCCGAAACAAACTAAACAAAGAAATAACAACGCAAAAATCGCTTTTTTACAAAACCAAGTTCAACCAGATCAAATCAAACCCCAGAAAAACATGGAGCCTAATAAACGAGATAATGGGAAGGAAAAAGCCTAGCCTAGATGAAACTATAATTAAGAATTTCACGGGTCAAATGTGTGTGAGTAATCTCGCTAGCGAATGTGCAAAAAACTTTAAAGAACAAATTGAAAACATTGTGCACCAATGCTACTCGATTACATCGATTCACCTAAATAAAACGCTTGACAAATCAGTTTTTATTCAAGAAACAAATGTATTTGAAATGTCAAGAATAATTGGTTTGCTTGACGAAAATAAGTCGCCTGGTATTGATGGAATTCGAGCGTTGGACATCAAAACTCACGCAGTAATTTTTACACCGATTTTATGCAAATTTATTAATTTGAGTCTTACACAAGCAAAAATTCCAGAAGCCTTAAAAACTGCTGTGGTCAGGCCAATATACAAAGGTGGTACAAAAAGTCAACTCAACAATTACAGGCCAATATCCATATTGTCAGTAGTAGAAAAGTGCCTCGAAGAAGTCATAACAAACAGGTTGCAGAATTTTATTGGAAAACACTCCATCATCCACGAAAATCAATACGGTTTCCAGAAAAAGAAAAGCACTGGTAAACTATTAGGAGAATTCGCAAATCATATTAATGAAAGTCTTAACAAAAGTTATCAAGTCTTGGTCATATTTATGGACTTTAGTAAAGCTTTTGACACGCTCAATCACTCAAAGCTAATAAATGCTCTCGAACGTATAGGAATACGAGGACTATTGGCCGATTGGCTAAAAGAATATCTACACAACAGGCTTTTTTGTGTCAAGATCAGCGAGACCCATAGCCAAAAAGAACATGCAGAGTACGGAGTCCCGCAAGGGTCGAAACTGGGCCCGATTCTGTTTATACTATACGCTAATGAGCTTCTCCGCATTTTCAAGCGAGCCAAACCCTTTGCTTATGCCGACGATACAGCGATAGTGGTATGTCACAGATCTTTGCAGACGGCAACAACAATAATTCAGGAAGAGTTTGATAATGCAGTAAAATGGTGTCATGATCATGGTTTAATGATCAACTCATCCAAAATAAAAATGATGCATATAAGAAATCCGCAGTTCAAGGCTACCGGACAACAAATATACTGTAGGAATGATGACTGCCATACCTCGACTAGCTGTCCTATAGATATAGTTCAAAATTACAAATATCTAGGAGTGACAATCGACAATAACTTTCTGTGGGTTAACACATTGATGAGTTACGTTCGAGTCTGAAAAGAGCATTATACGCACTAACTCATCGGCAGTACCAAACGACAACATCTGTTCTAAGACAAGTGTACTTTGCGCTAGTGGAATCCAAACTAAGATATGGAATACTTGCCTGGGGTAATGCATCGTTAACTCATTTAAAAAAACTTCAGAAACTACAAACTGCAGCACTGAAAAAGATAAATATATTTACTCATCGAAATGTAACTGAGAGAGGAAGGTTCAATGTCCTTAAAGTAGAAGACATCTTCAAGATGACGATTATATTAGAGTACTACGATGACACGAGATTCACCACTCCAATTAACCATGGGAGAAACACAAGAAGACGTGCACAAGGTATGCTTCAAGAGCCCAGATTCTACAATAACTATGGAAGAAGACAGTTGAAATGCAATGTGCCCGAAATTCTCAACACAATTCCGCAAGAACTAAAAAACGCTAGAAATTTTATCTTAAATCAAAATTCCAACAACTGAATGTTTTAATCTGAATACAATGTTAAATAAGTTAAATTGTTAAAATGTTTTAATCTTAAAGTAAATCTAAATCCAAAGCTATCAAAATTACTTATGTCAAATAATTTGTTCGTGTAAATCATGTATTGAATTATTATTAAACTAAGCTTACTATATTTCAATTATTAATGTTAGAAACACAACATTCTGCAGAAAAGCCCCTAAGGCTTCGCGGAAACGCATAACCAATGTTGATTTTATTGAAAATGAAAATTAATTGAATTGAAAAATCGGGCGATCTTGCTGGCCATGCCAAATCGCCAAAACATGACGGGAAACGCTTCTTTCACAATATCCATTGTGGCTCGTGCTGTGTGTGCAGTTGCACCGTCTTGTTGAAACCACATGTTCACCAAGCCCCGCTCATCCAATTCCGGCAGTAAGAAGTCATTTATCATGGACCTGTAGCGTTCGCCAGTAACAGTGACCGTATTGCCGTATTGACTTCCTCTAAAAAATACGACCCAATCACTTCTCCCGCCTGAACGCCGCCTCACACAGTAGCTCTGAGTGGGAGTAATGGCTCTTCTTGCATCACACGCGAATTTTCAGTGCCCTAGAAACGAAGATTTTGCTTATTGACGTAATCGCTTAAGTGAAAATGGTGCCTCGTCGCTCATGATCATTTTCGACACAATATCGTCATCTTCATTGTTGAGATTGAGCATGGCTTTAAAATAATTAACACGCGACTGACGGTCAGGAGGCATTAACTGATGCACTGTTTGCACTTTGTACGGGAACATGTGTAAGTCTTTCACTAAAATTTGCTGTAGGGTCCGTCTGGTGATGCCCAATTGCGTGGCTGGTTGACGTTTCTTCGTTCTCAGCGACATCGTCAGTTCGGTGGCCGCTCTGCATAGTCTCCTGTGGTTCCACTCTCTTCGAGTCGAGTAGCTAAGCGCCGGAATGTTTACCCAGTTGGAGTGACACGATTAGGAAATCGACGTCGAAATTCATGCTGCGCTAACACCACCGACCGATTATTATTGGTCAAAAACATCGAAACAATTATTCCACTCTGCTCGGAGTATAGCGCTCCATTGCTTGTCTGTTTGTATACTGCAGCTGTTTTGTTCACAAATGTCAAATATGATTGAGGTCCGACGCCACTTGCAAAAATTATACCATCTTCCGATAGGGTCATTAATTTTGCGCCACCTTGTATTAACTATTTGCCATTTTCGTTTGATATTTCTTAGAAAATAACTAAATTAGTTTCTGTAATAACTTTTTAATAGTCGGTGATTTTTTAAGTTTCTCAGTTTCTCACTGAACTCATTTCTCAGTTGGTCCATCTAATCAAGTGCTGTCTAGCATGTAGCGCCGTCTTGCTAGAACCACATGGCATTGAACGATAGCGGGCGCGATTGACGGTATCGTTGTTTCCACGATTATATATTGTGCGTGCCAATGTTTCCGCCGGACCATAAATCGCACCAAACAGTGCATTTTTCCAGTGGCATTCGCAGCTCTTATATTGCCTGAGGTTACTCATCTGACCAAATATGGCAGTTTTGTTTATTAAAATACCAATTCAACCAGAAATGAGCTTCGTCACTGAATAAAATTTTTCGATAAAAAAGCGGGTCTTCTTCCACCTTCTCTAAGGCCCACTTACTGAAAATTCAACGCTGTGAGAGGTCATTCGGCGTCAGTTCTCGCACGAGCTGTACGAGTATTTTTCATTGTTTTAAACCAAAATCCTTGCGTAAGATCTTCCACGTACTCGAGTAACATATTACCAATTGCTGCTAACAGCGACGAATGGACAAATCACGGTCTTCATTAACACTGGCAGATACTCGTATATGAGCAATATTTTCCTCTGTACGCACACGGGTAGGTGGCTTGATGTCAATAGCTTGAAATTGGTGCAAAATTTGGTCACTATGACTTGAATTGCTTACTCATTAGATCGATTATGACGACCGTAAATTGGTCGAAACGCGCGAAAAACACTTTTCGCAGAGCACGAATTTTGATAATAAATTCAATAATTTGTTAGCTTTCTTCGTATGTAAGTCTTTCCATGATGAGTTGGCAATGCTAACACCTGTGACGAATCACGAGACTTAAAATTCGGGTTGTGGCCAAATAAATAAAATATTTCTTGTCACCCTTGGACCTTACAATACATTACAATCGTTTTACTGGACGACGATCGATGGCTCTGATTGGCATTATATAGTCCAATATTGATGACGCTATTGTATTATGTTGACCCACATTTACAGGTTGGTTGTAGCTTACCTTCGCTGTGTCATCGTTTAGTGTTGGCGTATTTAGGTTAATGTCGAATGATCTATTCCTCGGGAGTTTGGGCGGATTGAACATCGTTGCGGAAGTAGCCTTTGTATACGTAACTCGGGTGAGTTGTCAAAAATAGAACACTGAAAAACTAAGCAGTAGACAAATTACCCTTTATGATGGAATTTCTTTTTCTAAGTGTGCGCCCAGCCTTTTCTACATTTTCTTAAGTTTTCTGTTTCAAGGATGCTTGGAACAATGGACGCCGGATTTATTTTTATTTTTTATTTTATTAACTAAATACATACGAGCATCTTGCAGCTTTGTTTTAGGCCTAAGGCATAACTGCATAGAGAAATATGTTTATAAAGTTTGTTTCCAAAAAGATTATAAGATTCAGAGACGCTATCTTCAGTACAAACTTCTTTCCAAGACTCGAAAAAAAGAAAAGTAGCTAGTTTGACGAAATCGACTTTTCTCTTAAAGAACCAGAATCTACGAGTACAAATTTTGTTTCTTTTATTACTAATCGGGGGCTGTGTCGACAGGTTAATCAGTGTATAAGCTCAAGGGGTTTAAGAGTAGAAACGTGTCTGATGACTGATAGCCCCATGGTTGGTGACATTTGCACAAAAAAATAACATTCTTTTAAGGATTCGAAAACAGATACTTACTCGTAGATGCTAACAATACATTTTCAAACTGGAATTCCAGAGACCGAATTTACAGTATTGAGTTTTATCAAAGCCAACGTGGACAAACCCATTATAGGGGTAGATTTGTGTCGACCTAAAAAGTAAATGGCTTATTGATCCATTTGCAGTCAAAAGCAATAACGGCGCTACTAAACACAAGAGCTATCCATTAATGATATTTTTCTTACCTTCGTACTTAGATGGCCCTACACTTTGGGGTGGACTTGGCCAACTGTCTGTTGTTACGTACTCAGAAATGATTTACGTAGGCTTCTACTTGTGCATGCCACATAAGGCCAGGTCTTCCCCTACTGTGCTGTCTCTCTGGGTAGCAGTCGAAAATACGTCGGGCAGCAGCTGTCAATGGCCTCGCCACACTGATAGCATCGGCTCCTACTAGATCACCGAAATCAACCAGTGTTGAGCGCGATAAGTACCTAGATGAGAGGCCGACCGCATGGGAACTCGGTATAAATACCGCGTGCTGTTGACAACGCCACATGGACATATTACCCTGGGGTAAAATCCTAGACTTTTCAAATTTATGTATCCTTTGTATCCTTTGAAAATAAAATAAAATATTCATTCGCTCTACATGTCTTAGGAACAGATGATGCTATACGGCTTATCGAGTTCTCCTTTGCCAAAGCTCGTCAATCCTGCGGTTTCGCTAACATCCATGCTGCTGCGTCATAGAGCAGAATACCAATCTTATACAGAGCCTTTTTGGTGTTTCTGGATATGGCATTATTACTCAATTTCCTTTTTAGGACAAAGAAACAGCGATTGGCAGGTTTAGGTCATTTTTTGATTTCTGATAAAGAGTCCTGGTGCTAAGATAGACAAAATCTCTAACTTCCTCAATGTTATAGGTGTGTTGGCATCCTGTCTGATGCGCCGATGTTGAGCGTTTCTTATTGCTGCCAAATCTGAAATAATTTTTACTGTTTCTGTTTCAACACTTCCCAGCGCAGCAGTAACACTTTGTTGATATCAATATCCCCATTGTCATTCTGCACAATCTGACAAGTTTGATAGGACAGCGAAAACTACAGATTGCTCTGTACGTCTTACCTCTGTAAATGCGACCCTGAAATCAACGAAGAGGTGGTGCGTATCGATCTGGACTTTTTCAGTTTTCTTAAGGATCAAAGTTGTGTGAAAATTCGGTTAATTCTGGTCTTATCCGAACTAAAACCGCACTGCTAGGGGCCACTTAGATCGTTAATAAATGTTTTCAGGCGTTCACACAATTCAGCAGACTATATCTTGCATCGTACTCGATGTCAGAGGATTAATGCCTTAAAGTTGGCGCACGTTGATTTTATTTTGTCACATTTTTTTGTTCATATTAAACGAAACTTCGATTAAACAGCAGATACGACCAACTCGTTCCAACGCCGCAAAGACGAATTGTGTCGCTCAGCCTTACTCCTTTCCCATCATCGAACTTCAAACTCTCTTTTTCGATCGAAGCTTCAGATTCTGCTATCGGTGGTATCGTGCAGCAAGATACAAATGGGAAGATTGGCAGCCTATGTCATCCATTTCAGCAAATCTTAACTATATACAATGCAAGGACAACTCATATGGCAGAGACCTTACATCTATCTATCTCGCTATTATGTAAATGTTTTCGGCTATGTAGTGGGTCAGGTATTCACTTTAACGACCACTAGTCTCGTGAAAAACCGACTATATGTAGCTTTAGCCCATCAACTTTGCTACCAGGACTCCATTGGTCAATTCCCCACTGACATGCAATATGTTTAAAGCCAGGAGAATGTGATGAATGGAACTGATTGTCTTTGTACAAAATCCTCACATATTGCTGTATCTCGAACAGGATTTCTTTTGGTTCGATAGCCTCTTCAGTTGATGTCTCTAAACTCACTCAAAAGTAGAAAGGTTAAACCAAAGCACGGTACTGAGACTGAAATGCACACAACAATGACATTTTATACCTGGAATCAAGGAAAATATTATCAAACCCTTTTTGTCTTATAACACAACAATTTCAACATAGCTTTTCAGGAGTACTGGAACGCCCTGAAACTACAGTTTGTGCAATGACATCTAGCAGTTTTATAAATCTACGAAAATGCCCCTTGATCCTACAAACTTTGACTTTTCCACCGGTAAAACCCACATTACATACATTTCTATTCAAATAACTAACTTGTAACTCTCGTAAAATATTCATAACCCACTGGTGATTCATTGTCACTTGGCCATCAAAACCGCCTCCAGATATTGAAAAATTTCTACTCCACCTCACAGCTGAATTTTTTTTTTTTTCGAAATGCAAATATGCATACCCATAGTCGAACTATCAGTCAAACTTTTAATTCAAATCAATAAAGTCGCACTGTAGTGCTGCGTCTTAATGCATAATTCATTACAGATTCGGCCGTATTAGGCGGATGAGTCCCTGCAACTTACCGGTCTTCCCTAAACAAATCAACGGTTAAGACTCAGTATCAAGTTACGAGCTTAGGGAAAACATTTGACAGATCTTTATTGTATTTACAAAATTAAATCTTGTGAAATTCCTTGCCCAAACAAACAATTTTCAAATGTGGCTATGGGAGATACATTTTGAAGCTTTTACTTGTTTCTCAAATGCCTTGTAATGGGAATCAAAATTTGGCACTTGATTTGTGATGAAATGAGGTATTTATGTTATTGTCAGTGTGCCTACACACTCAAATACCGTATATCAGAGATGAGCCGTGTCCACATGAGGGGCTTATTGCATGCAACGTGTACGAGTAGACATGCAGCTCCCGCACATTCTATATGAGATAACAGAGAAAACCCATCTTCAAGCCCATGTGGCTGTTCACAAGCATCTGCAGATCTACCCATGTCGGTTGTCATCTGACTATGAGTAAATGTGGGGAAAATCCAAAAGATGCTCAGTGTTCGCTGGATAACTACTGCTATTCGTTCGTGCGTGTCATGTTGCGACTGGTGTCATTGATCATTTCTTATCTCTGTGCGTTCTTGTATAAGATGGTTAATTATGACTTATTCCAACTAACTGTATTCTATTTGGTAATTCGTTTTACCGCCATACTCATTTCCTTTCAACAGCTACTACTTGACATGAATACAGGAATTCTTGCATCCATTTTAGCGACTTGTAACCATTAAAAGGGTAATATGCGATTGCAGTTGCATTTTTAAAATTATCTGGAGGATGTTACAATATTTAAGGCGCTGCACACTAGCCCTTGCATTTTGGTAGCTCTCAGTCGTTCGCAGATCTCCGAGGAGAATAGATGTGTCTCGGCTTTTCCTAAAGTGAAAAAAGTGAAAAAGTTATCTTTTTAAAAATAATAACAAACTTATTAGTTGACTCGGTAGCCAAGCGGTTAGCGGCGTCGGTCATCAAATCGTGGGACGTGAGTTCGATCCCGGGCCAGACTTGGAACTTTTTTTTTTTTTTTTGTTTTTGTTTTTTTCTTTGGCTCAAATCGTGAAAACAAATTGCTTCAAAACAAAAAAAATACAATCACGCGATGGATGGTGGAGAGCACTCCGCTCTTCCCATAACGGGAGTTGGAAAAGGCAGTAATAGTGTTGCCAGTGCCGTTAAAGCTATTAAAAGGAGGGGGAGTTTGAAAACCCCTCCTAACCTAAGAAAAAAAAGGATAAATAACGTTGAAACAGCAGATGAGGTCCGTTATGAGGGGGGCAATAACAACTTTGCCTCTCTAGCGTCATCCGAATCGGAAGATGAGGAGGAGCAAATAAATGAAATCAACATCAGCATACAAAAGCTGACAGAGAGAAAGCTTGCTATGAAGCAAAGGCAAACTGCACGCAGGCAGAGGGAGCAACTTGAAGCAGAGAGCTCCCAACATCAAAAGCCACAAGAGCAGAAACAACAACTACAGCAACAACAAAACCAGCTGAAGCAGAAACATCAACAGCTGCAAAAACAACAAAAGCTGAAACCACAGCAGCTGAAAAAACAGCAGCAGCAGCAGCAACAACAACAACCACAACAACAACATAAGCAGCAGCAGCAGCAGCAGCAACAACAACAACAACAACAACAGAAGCAGCAGCAGCAGCAACAGAAGAAGAAGGAGAAGGTGCCTCCTATCAACACCTATAAATTAGAGGTAAATGAAACCAAGGACCTGTGTAAGTTGGTCATTGGCAATAATTTCAATATAAAGAGATTGGGGAACGATCGCCATGCCATCCACTGTAATACAGTGGAGGGCTACTCGAAAGTGAAAGAGCTCCTAAGGGAAACGACGACGGAGCACTTCTCATTCACACCGAAGTGTGAAAAGCGGCAATCTATGCTGCTGAAGGGGTTGGAACCGTCTTCTGATCCTGAGGAGATCCTGGCACTGCTCAAAGAGAAGGAGTGCGAAGGACTCAAGTTTGTAGGGGTAAAGCCATTTACCACAGCTAGAGCTAGGCGGGAGAAACGGAGTCTGCCGTTCTTCCTGGTGCAACTCAGTCCCGAAAGCCGTCTGGATAGTCTAAGGAGTATCAATGTCCTAGACTACCAGGTGGTTCACTGGGAAAAACTAAAAAGGAGCGAAGGCGTTATACAATGCGTTCGCTGCCAGAGGTTCGGGCACGCCGCGTCGAACTGCCAAATGCAGCCTCGATGCGTGAAGTGCGCTAAGAACCACAGTTCCGAAGAATGTCCTCTGGGTGTTGACGGAGCATCCGATAGGTCGCAGCTCTCGTGCGTGTTATGTGGAAATGTGGGACACACCGCAAACTATCGGGGTTGTCCTAAGTTCGCTGACATTAAGAAAGCAAAACTGGCTCGGCTGCAGAAGGTGGAGGTCAAACGTTCACCTGTGAGGTTTCAAACACCAGCCGTCACGTCCCAAATTTCCTACGCCCAAATGGCTGCAAAAGCAGGTTCAAGAACAGGCCAAGCGGGTGGACCAGATCTACGCGCTGCTGCCGGGCCTAACGCAACACATGTCGTAATGGGTACGCACATGGTGGAGCAAACTTTGAAGGTCCTTGCGGTGAATGTTAATTCACTGATTAGGATTGAACGAAGAGCCGCAATGTTTAAATTGCTACAAGACCAAACTCCTGATGTGCTTTTCGCTAGCGAAACTAAGCTAACCGATAAGCACAAACTGGAGTACAATAATTATATCGTTAGAAGAAGAAACCGGCCCAGATCCAAACGTGGAGGCGGTGTCGCGATCTTCATTAAAGAAGGTATAAAATTTCACAGAGTGTACAAGGGCGTGTTGCGCAGGTTCCGGGTGTTGGAGGCAGTCGTCGTGTACATCCCGCTCCGCAGTGGAAAGCGGCTGTACTTGGCCTCTGTTTATGCACCTGATACTTCACAATCCACCCTATTCATTACAGAGCTCGACACGCTTTTTCGACTTCTGAGGCTGGAATCGGGGGAGAATTATTTTATAATCGGCGGGGATTTCAACGCTAGACACAGCGATTGGGGAAATAATTTGCCAAATACTAGAGGGAACCTACTACTCGATTGGTGGGGTCAGCACGATGTCATGTACAGACTCGGTCTTAAAGCGACGGATAACCCGTCGTTTCCCAGAGGCGGGTCTTATTTGGATCTACTGCTGTACGACGAACGTATATGACTGACAGGTACGAATTTACAAACGCTAAACTGTCTGCGCACATTCGTGTATGACAGCGACCATTGCGGTTTTAGCACCGAAATTACGGTTCCCAACGAAATTGCAGAATTGGAGGAGTTTGTCCAAAGATATTCTTACAACTACAGTAAGACTCGATGGACACACTTCTCGGCAACCTTGACTAGAGCGCTCTCCTCGAACGCGCTCCACCCACCGTCCAATAGGAATTTGTCAAACGAGGAGATCGACAATTACCTAAAACAAATGGACGAGACAGTTAAACAAACTATGGACACTACAATACCGCGGTATCGACGTACGACTAACGAAGACCTGTTCCGCAATCCTACTATTGACGCACTGCACCGACAGAAAAGTAGACTTCTGACAAGACTTAAAAATTTGTACAGACAGTTAACTGACCGACAAGACACGGAGATTAGGACACTGAAGTCGTCGATTAAAAATATTCAAACTCTAATAAAAGAGAATTACAGAATTTCTGTAAGTTTGTATTGGAACAACAAGGTTCGGGCTGTAAACACCAGCAACCCGAATATGTTTCCGCAAATAAATAAACTATTTCGGAGAAAAAATCAAAACGACCTTCAGTGTCTTAAAATAGCCCGGACAACAGACAACGAACGGTTACTGACAATAGCAGGTATTGATCCAAATGAGGCCGCTGATGATGACTACTTCTTTGTGATCGAGGATCCACAGGAGAAGGTTGCGGCTATAGGGGCGACTTTCCAGGAAATATACAAGTCCATTGATATCATTGGCCCTAATTATGATCTGGACAATCGCGTCTTGGTGCACAACTGCTACATTCGAAATGAAATAGAAAATTGGCGATCCTGCGGCTCTGGTTTCACCCGGTTTAGCAACGAAAATATGGCAAATAATGTCATTGCCAGAGAGGGTGACCTACCCCCGTTCATTTCGAAGGAAGGACTCCATGAGATCTTCGACACAATCAGAGTTAAGATATCTGTGGGGACCGATGGTATTCCGAACATTGTGCTTCGACATCTTCCTCTAGAAGCGGTGGAAATCTACACCACCCTGTTTAATAATGCAATGAATAATGCGCATTATCCAGCGCATTGGAAAACGGCAGTGGTTTAATCTATCCCCAAAAAGGGGAAGGATATATCCAATCCGGCGAATCTCCGGTCGATAAGTCTCCTTCCGAATATCAGTAAGGTTTTTGAAAAGGTAATCAATAGAGCTCTGTCTAGGTGGGCTGAGGACAAACATATAGTTCCGGATAATCAATTCGGTTTTAAGGCGGGACATGATATCTCATATGCCGCGTCTAAACTGGTTTCTGATATCCAATGGAACAAAGGCAAGAAACAGTGCACTGGTGCCTGCCTTGTTGACTTGGAGAAGGCCTTCGACACCGTATGGTTAGAGGGTCTTTTCTATAAGCTGAGTAGGCTGGGTATCAGTAAACCACTCTTGTACATTCTTTATAATATGCTACACAACAGACAGTTCATCGTGAAGAATGGCGATGTGACTTCTGTTGGAATATTTCAAATTAAAAATAGTCTTCAGCAAGGCGCGGTCAATTCGCCGATTATATTTAACATTTATACAAGCGACTTGATAGGTTCAGTTTCCCATATTATTGCGTACGCAGACGATTTGGTAGCGTACAGAACAGGTCCAAAAATCGAGGTCATTAATACTCTCTTGCAGCGTGACTTCGATAAGATAAGACGATTTTGCGATGACTGGAAGTTGAAAATCAACTTTCAGAAGTCGGAAACCATTCTCTTTAGGACGCCGTTGTCTGGAGCCTCTAGGGATACCTGAAAAAATTGGTGAAAGTTCTCTATCGTTGGACAACACGGACAACCTCTTGCCTGTCGAAATCTAGTCAGATACCTTGGGATCTGGCTAGATCAGTTTCTGTATTTTGGCAAAAATGTAGATGCTGCTCTGGCCAGAGCTAAAGGTGCTTTTGCCTTTACAAAGAGACTGTTTTATAGCAGCCAACTCGATGCGAGGGTAAAGGTAATCTGCTACATGGCCCTTATCAGGCCCATGCTGGTATTTGGTTGTCCTGTGTGGTTCAATGTACGAGCAAGCTTAATGGAAAAGATTCGGGTGTTTGAGAGGGCTTGTCTTCGCTTGTATAGAACACCAGAGTCGGAGTACAAGAAATTTTATCCTAATGAGTGCCTTTACAACAGGGCGAACCTAATACGAGTGTACAACTTCGTAATTAAGCTGACTCGAAGGCACATTGCAAGAGCAATGACCTCGACGAATAACCTGATATCTGGGGCTTACTACCCCAATTACCTTTACCACGAGAGTGTGCGCTTTGACGGCTTCGCTCCACCGGAAGCATTCCTCTACCTTGATCAGATAGGGTTGATCCAGGATAGATCAGCGGTGCCGTTAATCTTCCATGTCGCTCGGACAGCTGGGGACAGGCGACTCAACTACGACAGAGACGTCGCACACGGCAGTGTGGATCGTCTCAGGTTCAGTAGGGCGGTGGGGAATCGCGATAAGAGGGATGTCGTTCGGCAGCACCAGCATTTCTGGTGGTTGAATGATGGAGAAGATGTTCCGTCGTCATTTCCGTCAATTACGGACCAGCCTCAATAATGAGGCAGAGCTAACCAATCTGTTTTCTCTGCGGATAGCGATGGCCAGCTTACATAGGTTTAGGTTAGCATTTTAGAAAAATATAGATGTGTTAGTATATATAAAGGTATATACTAATATATGTATATAATTGTGTATAATTCTATGTGTTTGTATGTGAGTATTGTGTATGTAGGTTAAGTAGGCTAAGGTTTATTTTAAGTTAGATATTAAGTTTTTATATAAAAATAAAAAAAAACTCCATATGCTAAGTTTTTTGTAAACAAATTTTTTTCTTAGCCTTAAATACAGAAAATAAATATTAGTAAAGAAAATGTACATAAAGTCGAAAGACATAGTTATAAAGATTTAGAGTAGCTTAGAGCGCCTGTGTGGGGCCAGTAAGTTAGTATAAGATTGTTAAGTAATTGTAAGCTAGCATTTAAGCATTTTTTGTTAGTATGTAAGAGTTAGTGATTAAGTAAATAAAATGCATTCAAAACTAAAAACTAACTATTTTGGTAGCTCTTAGTCAAGGGCTTGGAAATCATTTATAATAGGCCTCTCAGAAATAGTATCTTTTGACCAAATGAAAAGGGAACCAAAACTTTGCATCGAAGCAACTCACAGTTTAAGTAGTAAGTCTTATTTATGTAACGCGATTTCGCGGTTTCTTCTTCGGATACGTGTCGAGTTGTTGCCAAGTGAGGTGCATACTTGGATATACTTGCAATACCTAGGGTAAGGACTGATACATTGTTGATGACCTGTGGTTATCGAATGCAGACACCCTGCTCTACTTCTAAAAAGAAAATCCCTTCGTCAACTTGAGAGAGAATTCATGATGACATTTTTGAACTAAGTATGCTACATAGTACCGTACTCACTAGCACACCTTTAACACTGTTTTCTCCAACCTAAAAACTAGATAAAGGTGTGCGTGAGTCCGGCTATTGTACTAGAAACACGATACTGACTCAGATTCCAAAGCAAAGGTAGATCCCAACCATACACTGCTACGCATCTGTTGAAACACTGATTGAGGATAAGAAAGATGATTTCACTACATCACTGTGACACCGTAGCTATAATTGGCGATTGCTTACACGGTTTCTACAATGCTAGCCACCTCGTCAAGGACGAATTATTTAGCCACCGAGCTTACCTAAAGGTAAGCTAAGTTCCAATTGATAGGCAGCTAACACCAGACCATATTGAAATGAGTGAAACTGCTATCTAATGGAAGTACATATGTACAAGTAAACCTTCTTACGAATCCTTAATAGACGAAGGAACAATACTGCCAGGTTTAGGGCCTACTTCGTGCGCGAAAATTCAGGAACTATTTTAGTTTGGGATCACGATCGCCATCCACAATCTGTGAAAAATGTATCCCAACCAGTGGGGAGAGGTAACTATGTTGGTAAGATGAACCGAATTTTCGAATATGGCTACAACAAGACATCTGGAAACCAATCAAGGAATTGATTTCATTCGACCCTCAATTTATAGCGATTTCAGTAGGAGAAATCCCACCTTGAGATCGTGTGGAAAAAGGCGTGACAAGCATAATCACATTACAGCTTGAGCTGCATCAGTCGAAGATGAGAAAAGTCAGTGCGGCAGTCGTTTGTTTTATGTATGCCTTAAACGAGGAGCTTAACCCATGACTACGCTGACGCATAAAGCTGCATGCCTTAATTTTATCCTACTCTCATTAGCAGTTGATACATGTTACTTGTATAGTTAGATACCCGCCGGTACGAAGAAACAACAAGCCTCGGATACAACGGAATGAAACACGGACAACCAACCTCGGATCTACATTTGGAATGTTAGGTCCCTTAACAGGCAACGTGCAGCCGAGCAACTAGCGGAGGTCCTAGACTGCTGCAAAGTAGGTGTTACAGCCATCCCAGAAATGCGATAGGATGGACCGGACAAAAAGAGGATTAAATGCTGCGACATCTACTACGGCGATTGTTATCGACGGCAAAAATATAGCAAAATTGTCCTCAGCGATTTTAATACAAAGCTAGGAAGAGAGAGCATCCTTGGTAGTACTGTCGGAAAGTATAGCCTGTACGACACCATCTCCGATAACGGATTCGGGCTAATCGACTTTGTGGCGGCGGGAAACATTGTCGTAGCTAGCACTTCTTTCCCACATATCGATATTCACAAGGACACTTGGAGAACTCCTTATCAATCAACCGTCAACCAGATTGACCACATTGCGATTGATGCAAGGGCTGGCGCTGCTCACGAGCTCTAACGAGCATAAGAGGAGAGACGAACACCGGCTTCTCAAGAGGAAAAAGAAGCAAGTGGTCGAGGGAATTAAGAGATGCTACTGGAGGGACGAGATTCGGATGTGTTACCAAAAAGTAAAACATACATGCCACGAACATAAACCAAGAACCGATCACTATAAAGACGAACAGGGAAACATACGAGTAGTACAATAGTAGAGTCGCAGTCAATGCTGAGGATTTGGAAAGAGCATTTCTGTAGACGATGACGAACTAAATACCGCTGTAAGGTAGAATGAACCTTTCAAACTGGACGATGTAGACCAACATTTCCGTCCACCCTGCCCGGATGAAGTGAAGATAGCCACATCTATGCTTAAGTTCAACAAAGTCGCTGAAGTGGATAGCCTAACTGCCGGCAGGCGATGACTTGGTACGGAGCGTACACCAACTCATCTGTCAAATATGGTCGGATGAAACTATGCCCGATGAATGAAACCTCAGCATTGTTTGTCCGATACTCAAGAAAGCAGACCCCCCTGAACTGCACCAACTACAGAGGTATCAGTGTTTTTAACATCAAATACAAAATTCGGTCTGCCTTACTATGTGAACAACAGAAGCGCCTCGCTAATAACCTGATTGGTCCATATCAGTTTGGCTTAAGGCCAGATTTTGGAAAAAATCCATGACCTCCGATTCGATACGTACCATCTATTCCCTATTCATCGATTTTAAGGCCGCGTTTGACAGCATCTCCGAGTACTCGTATAGAGACGAGCTATACAGAGGAATATCCAGTTTTGGTATCCCTGCCAAACTGATAGAGAATTCAAGCTGCTCTATCATTGTCGGTAAAGAAGTATTTAGGCAAGGCGATGCGCTCAATGCGCGCAAAACTCACGCGCTAATACAAGACACACAATCTTTCAAGAGTCCGTTCAATTACTCACATACTCCGATGACATTGACATAATCGGAAGAAAGCAGCGTGATGTCAGTTGTGCTTTCGCGAATATTAAGACGAAGGCTGTGAAGATGGGTTTAACCTTCAATGAGGGCAACACGAAAGGACATCCAACACCGACGTCTCGGACAGTAAGTCATCTCCGACAGATACAACTTCGAAGTAGTTAATGACTTTGTCTAGGACTCCGCTATCAATTCAGACAAGGACACCAGAGCTGAGATCAAACGAAGAATAACTCTTCCCAATCGCTGCTTCTTTAGACTGAGAAGTAACGGCTCTCTCTCGTAAAAGAAAAGTGATCCTATATAAGACCTTGATATTCCCAGAGGCGCGCAGGCATGGAATTTATCAAAAATGTTTGTTTTGAAAGGAAAATTCGTTGGGTGGTTTTCGGTCCCGTCTGCATAGACGATGAGTGGAGGAGGAGGAGACGAACTATACGGGCTATACAGCGACATTGCCTTAGCCAGAAGAATGAATCTTGTAAGCCGAATGGACACCAATAATCCGGTTCAAAAAGTCGTCAAATCTGCTCACGAGGGATAGCGCAACCAATTTAGTGTGCAAAACTGGGCGTAACTAATGACCGAGCTGGCTTGAGACGTTTGATGGTTGAGGCCCAGGTCCACCCCGGACTGTAAGTAATTATAAGAAGACCTTATACCACATGTTGCTCCCACGTATCGGCATTGCTACTGCACCACTTGTGGGGTAGCTAAATTTGCAGACCGTACAACCGTGTTATATGTAAGCTTCCCCTTACTTCAAAACTGCGAGGCAAGCGCAGAGGAGTCTAAGCAGCATTCAAAACAGAGGCCTAACCATTTTTCTATATTTTTCACGTAACTAGCATTATTTTACAGGGGGTGCAGAAAATGGACGGCGCATTTGATCTAGAAAGATTGCTTCAGTGGGACGGAACTCGATGTCTGGAGCAAATTCATGAGGGTAAAAATATACGAAATAGAATCTACTTACTCAGTCAGACAGAAAAGCAGGTCTACCTCAGCAGGAGCACCGTAGCATGGTTAGAGCAGTTGTGGGCACTTGTGATACAAAAGAGAAATCTGAAGCGTGTTGTGGAAAAGTTTCATATTCTGATGTGGAAGTATTGCTGGGAATGGGATTAACGAGGAAATGAGTTAGAAATATGAAACAGTCTGCGATCAAGTTCTATATAGATGAAGCTAGGGGTTGTTACCATCCTGGATCTAGGGCAAGAATTGAAATGATCTCAGGAGAAAAAATCCACACTTTCCAATGAATTGCACTCAATGACAATGGATAATTCCTTCCCATTTAATTTTTTATCCTCTGTATAAATAGTAGTACGTGAGCAACTCTGAAATTTCAACTGACACGTTTCCAATCAAGGGTTCATCTGAGCATGTTTCCTCATCTCATCATGCTACTTAATCCCCTAAGCAATAACAATTGCGCTCCTACATATTATAAGGGTAAGGTGAAGAATTGTCAATTCATGATCAAAAAACACTATGTCTTGTATTTCGAAATTGCTCACCCTCACCATTTATTGAATGGATATCTTCTCTAAGGCCCTTTGCATGTAGACACCACATTACTTATCCCGAAAAATGAAAAAAAAAAACATTTAACGAGGGATCTTGGGAGAAGGTGAAAATAAATAAAATGAAACTGACACATGCATATGCCAATTTTTACGAAAAAAAAAAAACGTTCTTTAGACGAAACGAATGTCCATTGTGGAATTTATGCTGAGGATATCCTCAAATTTGCCCCATGCTGACAACTGTATCGGTCATCGCTGGATCTCCTAACATGCTGACATCTTCCTGAATGTTCGTGTTCCGCCAAATTAAGAGTGGATG
This sequence comes from Volucella bombylans, assembly GCA_949129095.1. Lineage (NCBI taxonomy): Eukaryota > Metazoa > Arthropoda > Insecta > Diptera > Syrphidae > Volucella > Volucella bombylans. The sequence goes on along the minus strand of OX422141.1, from coordinate 198,473,275 downwards.
TTAATTAATTGGTACATTAAGTCTGATTCATTTTTTAATAAAGATAAAGAATGACGCAGCCAGACTTAACAAAAACAGTAAGAACAGCCCGATCTCAGACAAATATTTAACCTTAGACTGGAGGTAAAATGAACTCATTCTCTCCGTTTCTAACCCACTTTATTATCTCCATAAAAGAGCGTATATAACAATCTACTTGAAAACCCTTTAAACGTTTTTCGCATGCGTACTAAGCCAACAGTTGTTAAATTCAATAAGAAGCGTACGTTACCGACAGTTTATAAAATAATAAATCAACATTAGGCACTTCACACTCAGTGGGTCTGGTCTGCACTGTGTATCATTATTTGCTGGTGTTTGAGATACAACCGCGAATAATAAACACATACCTCATATGAAGTTTATAATGATATGTTACACCTGTGCAAATTATATACAGTGTACGCATGGTTCCACTTCAGTGCGCTATTGGGCTCGATATTCATTAACGGAATAAGAAAAGTGGATTGATCCGGATTTTTTCATTGGAAAACAAACAAGAGCATAACTAGGCGTGTTGAATTGATTTTGGCGCAAAATAAAACACAGGCAAAACTAAAACAAAAGAGTTGATCTGCAAACTAGGCTGGAACGATTTGAATAGTTGACAAAACGGGGTATGGCAATTTATTTATTTATTTGATATCTATCTGCATACAAATTCAATATGAAATAAAACACTTGAAGCGAATGTTAATGTCTATGATATCTTTATTCTGCGAATTTACAGGTGCTGAGATACAAAAAATAATAATGTCACTCAAATCATCAAATTTATCCTCTTTTGATTCAGTTTCCAGCTCTGTTCTTAAGCAGATTTCATTTTTTGTTTCCGATTTTTAACACTAAGGTTAAAAATGGTATTTTTCCAGAAACACTGAAAACAGCTGTAGTAATACCCCTCCACAAACAAGGTAATACTCAGACTATACATAATTATCGGCCAATATCTCTATTATCCGTATTTTCAAAAATTCTGGAAAAAAAGGGATGAAATCGAGAATTACTTCATTTTTAAGTAAGACGAATTTTTTCAACAATTGAAAATTTGGCTTTAGAAGTGGTATGTCGACAGAAACGGCCTTGCAGAAATTCATCGGAGAAAGTTCCAGTAGTATAAATTTGTCCAAAAGATGTGCAGTTCTATTTGTAGATATACATTTGACACAGTGGTCCACTCTTTATTATTAAATAAACTGTATAATGCGGGCTTTAGAGGCTTTATTTTTAACTGGTTTTTAACTAGCAAATCGAAAGCAGATGGTAAAAATCAAAGAGTCTTTTAGCGCATTGAAATTTATAAATATAGGCGTTCCACAAGGATCGATTTTGGGTCCTATTTTGTTTTTGATTTATGTTAACACTCTGTTTAGTCAACCTTTCAAAGGAAAAATGTCTGCGTTTGCTGATGATACTGCTATTTTCTATTCTCATAGCAATAATTTTAATATTTTTATGGATGTACATTGCTGAGATTATGGTTCAGTCATCATAAACTTGTCATTAGAATGAAAACTACGAGTAAGTTTATGTTTTTTAATAACAGAAGCATGTATATATATATATAAGACATGAACAGTTTAAGCAATTTTTTTAATTTAATTTTGGTGGGGGGCGAACTCACCCATTTATTCGGCTTAATACAAGCTATAGCTTACAAATTAAACTAAAACTTAAAACTAAGGTTGGTTGGAGCGGTGAATGAGAACGGATTTGTGGTAGGGAGTGGTGCGGTGGAAGTCAAAGACGGTAGGGTTTGAGTTGATTTGACGTAGCATATGGGAGATTGGTTCGTTCGCTCCGTATGAGGTGTGGTGGGTTGGTAGATAGAAGAGTCGAGGAGTACGTAGATTACGAGGGTTAGTTTGAGGAAAATGGAGTTGTGAAGGGACGCGCATTCAACGTGACCTGAAAGGAGTCGATGAATGAAGAGAAAGTCTGCTGCATCTCTGCGATCTTCAAGGGTGTTTAAGTTGATAAAGCTGAGACGGTTTTGATAGGGGGGCAGATTAAAAGGATCGTCCCAGAGCATACCTCGAAGAGCAAATCGAAGAAAACGGCGCTGAATGCCTTCAATTCTCGAGATATGAACACGATAATATGGGGACCATACTTGACTGGCGTACTCTAGGAGGGGGCGAACAAAGGTAATATAGAGGGACTTGGTCACGTATGGGTTGGTGAATTCTTTAGACCACCGTTTTACAAAACCTAGTGCAGAGTTGGCTTTGAGGATTATATGTAAACGGAAGTTGAGCTCGCTATCACACAAAATGCCGAGGTCACGAAGAGATTGTACGGAGGAGATAGGTTGGTTATGGAGAAGATAGAGTCGGGGCGGAGATTGGTTCCGTTTATGTGAGAAGGTGATGGATTGGCATTTGGCGGTGTTAAGTACCAAAGAATTTTTGAAGCACCAGATCGAGAAACTATCAAGATCTTGTTGAAGGAGGAAAGAGTCATGGGGAGAGGAAATGGTTTTGAAAAATTTGGTATCGTCGGCGTAAAGGGAGACAGACGAGTGTTTGATGATCATATCGAGATCATTTATGGTTAATATAAAAAGAAAGGGACCGAGATGGCTGCCTTGTGGAACTCCAGAGGTGGCCAAAAATGGAGCGGAGTGGGCTGACCTAAAACGAACACTGTAAAAACGGTTTTTGAGGTAAGAGGATATCCATTTCAACAATATGGGTTCAAAGCCGAGGGCAGACAATTTAAAGATGATTAACCGATGAGAGTAGGACGGAACCACAAAAGGATTTACTTAAAAAGAATCTGCAAAAAGACGCAAGGTGAGTACAATTATACATTTATGTACATACACACCTATTTATAAAAATGAATGTAGCTTCAATAAAATTATTTAAGAATTCTTGTGGTCAAATACATAAACATCGTGAAAATTTTAATAAAACTAAGGGCGCCCTACGAAGAACAAAGAATTATTTATCCACACGACTTGGTGTGCTAGACGACAATTTTAAGCTCGTTGGAGGGTATCAAGAAATAATCGCATCTGAAATGGACGAGAAAGTGGAAAGTGAGTGCGAAATCTTTTTTGATAAGACAAAGGAAGTTTACCTAGGTTACAAGGCGGAGCTGTTGGATGAGTTAGAAAGGCATTCACAGCTTCCTCCACTAACAAATACCACTTTAGAATTCAATGATTCCATGAATTCATCGATCAAGCATGACATCATGTTGACAAAAATCATGATACCGTCATTTTCCGGGGCTTACGATAAATGGCGTTCCTTTCACGATCTTTTCGTATCGTTGGTGCATTTCAATCCATCCCTTTCTGAAATTACAAAAGCTGCATTACCTTAAATCTAGCATAACAGGTAAAGCAGAACGATTGCTGCAGCATTTAAGCATCGATATTGGAACGAACAAGCTTGGTCCATTCTGACTTCGCGGTATGATCATAAGCGTATTTTAGTTAATGCGCAACTTAAGATCTTCTTCGATCAACTCTTTATTCAATCTGAGAGTTCCAATGCCATTAAGTCTCTGTTAGATACGTCAATGGAAGTTAGGCATTCGTTAAAAAATTTTGACATTATTGTAGAGCACTGGGATGTTATTATTATTTACGTTCTGCTACACAAGCTACCAACTTCTTCACAACAATTGTGGGAAGAAAAAATAGGTACCACAAAGGACTTACCAACTTTTAAGGCCTTTTCCCAGTTCCTGGAAATCCGATTGCGCACACTGGAGGTTATTGACCAGCAGGAACTGAAATCCAAAACATCAACACAGAAGAGCACTCCACGCCACAATGTTTTCCATGCCAAATCAACGAACAAGGGACAATTTTCGTGTCGTTAAGCAACCTGGTATCTGTGGGAACTGCTTAGCATACAGCCATAAATCGCAACAATGTCCCAGCCAAAAGCGTTGCTATTTCTGCCAACGTCAGCATCACTCTTTACTCCACTATGGAAGTTCACCTAAAACAAATTCTAATAATTTATCTCAAATTGCCTTACCAAAATTCACATTCAGTGTCCAATACTAACCATTCACATCCATCAACTCATTCCCCACATAATAGACAAACGTTTCAGGATTCCGCTCTTGAGCATAAATCAGTCCATATTTCATCCAGCAGATGTACAACCGACCACAAGTTCAGGAGTAAATACATTTCACGCACAGCAACACAATTTTCAAATCCTTTTAGCGACTGCAATGGTGAAGGTTAGATTCTCTCGAGGTGAATACTTCAATTTACGTGCACTTATTGACACTGGTTCCGAAGCCACATTCATTACGGAATCAGCTGCACAAGTTCTCAATCTCAAAGGACGTAGTACATTTGTTGAAGTGTCAGAGCTTGGGCAAACAAGCAGCGGATCATGTAATAGATATGTTGAAATAACGTTTGGTTCATTGCATTCTACCTTTGAAACCAACTCACGAGCCGTTATATTTAAATCTCTTCCGGGTCTTCTTCCAGCCAATCGTCTTAAATTCAACAAATGGAAGCATATTGATGGATTAATATTAGCTGATCCCATGTTTTACAAGCTAGCTAGCTAGTATCGATATTTTGTTAGGCAGCGATGTGTTTTCAGAGTTCGTATTATCGGAGATATTAAGGGGCGATGATACGTTTCCTATCGCCCAAAAAACGCAATTGAGATGGATTCTGCTCGGTAAGGTTTCTACGAATTCACCCTATCAGAAGTTTTGTCCAGATCTTCAAAGTAGACACCCAACTGAGAAAATTTTAGGAGATTGAGGAGGTACCATTCCAAACTATCGAAACGGTGGAGGACGCAGCTTGTGAAAAACACTTTGTCGAAACTATATACAAAGGCCTTGCCTAATGGTCGATTCGAAGTTTCATTGCCATTTAAGGATGGTTGTTATCCTGCGCTTGGAACCTCAGAACGAGGAGCCTTGCGTAGGTTTCTGCAATTAGAAAAACAGCTAGAAAATAATCCCTCGATGCATAAAACATATACAACCTGCATCAAAGAATATCTGCAGTTATGCCACATGTACGAAGTAAATAAGAGTGTGTTGAACTCGCCTCACCTCTATGCGGTGCCTCATCACGCAGTTTTTAAACACTCTAGCACAAACACAAGGATGCAAATAGTCTTCGATGCCGCCTTCAAAACCGTTGATGGCACATCCTTAAACGATCATCTCATGGTAGGACCTAAGACACAACCAAATATAGTCGACATCATTTTAAAATGGAGGAAATGAAAACTCACCTTTACGTCTGATATCGAAAAGATATATCGATAGATTGAGATGCGTTACGATGATTCTCTTTATCAGCTTATCTTTTGGCGTGAGAATAAAAGCAAACGACTAAGACTGTATTGTTTGAAAAGAGTTACCTTTGGTACCTCATCGGCGCCATTCCAGGCAATTCGTACGTTAAGGAAACTGGGAAGTGATGAGGAAGCAAAATACCCATTAGCATCACAAATACCCATTAGCAGCAACAAATGTATATTGACGACCTAGTTTCGGGGGCAGATTCGCTTGAAGATGCTAAATAAAAATTAAAACAAGTGACAGCTTATTATCATCTGCTGGCTTTCATTTAAGAAAATGGGCTAGCAATGATGAACAATTTTTAAAATTAATCCCACCTGAAGATCGTGAAGTCATCGTTCCATTAATGTTCGGGTCGATAGAACATACTCGTATCAAAACATTAGGCATAACATCGCTCCCTTCATCCGACAGTTATTCGTTTCAGAAGATATCCATACAAACAAACGTGAATAACCGATCTATTGTCTCGACGATTGCAAAAATGTTTGACCGTCTTGGATGGATTTCGCCATGTATCATCAGGTATTCCTGCTTCGATATTGAGTGTATTCAACAATTTAAATATTTGGGTATTATTTTAGACCATAAACTTAGTTGGAAGGATCATACTAATTATTTGAAACAGTATATGAATAGAGTAGTAAAACAGTTGCACCACTTAAGTCAGTATTGTAATACATCTGTCCTAAAGCTAGTTTACAATGATTTACTAAAATCTAAATTCCAGTATGGGTTATCCTGCTGGGGTAGGGCATAGGGCACTCACATCCAACCCTTGTTAATTAAGCAAAAACATGCAGTCAGAATTATCTGCATAATTCGTACAACGCATAGTTTAGAACTTTTTCGGAACCTCGAATTTCTTCCTTTAAGACACTTACACTGCTATAAAGTTTTAAAAATATTCTTTGACGAATCTGGTTGTTATCAGGTTAGAACATATGAAAATTATAACTTGCGTCATAACACCAGGAATTTTGTAACAGCACCAGTAGTTAAAAAATCACACTTTTCTAGGTTTTATTCTGTTGTTGCACCTCGTCTTTTTAACTTGCTTCCTGATAACATTAGATGCGAAAGAGTAAAAACAGTATTTTTAGTTAATGTTAAAAAACGACTTTTTTCTTTTAATTTGAACAAACTTTTGAACCGTTAACTTAACATATTTCTAACATCTGTTTAAATTTTCTGCTAAATTTCTTTTCTTCTTTGAAATAAGAGGGCTATTCCAAAATCAGCCCCCGAAGTGAAAAATAGTTAAAAAAAAAAACCAAAAACATCTAAGTTATTTCTCTACATAGTCTTCGATTAATTCTATACATTTTTGGTAACGTAGGACGAGCTTTTGTATACCCTCCTTAAAAAATCTCACCGCTAGTGCGTTGAGGCATTGATTCACACCGTTCATGAGTTCCTCACTTCCAAAATGTTGAGATGCAATAGATGATTTCAATTTTGGGGAAAGGTGATAATCACTTGGTGCTAAATCAGGACTGTAGGGAGGGTGATCAAAAATATCCCAATTGAACTCCACCACTAAAGTTTTTGTGCCTGCAGCAGTGTGTGGTCATGCGTTGTCATGCAGAAGCACCACACCTTTGGTAAGCATTCCTCGTCTTTTGTTCTGCATTGCTCTTCTCAACTTACGTAGAGTTTCACAGTAAACCGCTACATTTATTGTGTTTCCAGGTTACATAAACTCGGTCAACAATATGCCTCTACTGTCCCAAAAAACTGTGGCCATCATTTTTCCATACGAAAAAGTTTGTTTGAATTTTTGTGGCTTGTTTGGGGAATGAGTGTGCATCTATTGCTTTGACTGTTCTTTGCCATCACCATCACTCATCACTGTATTGCCGTAAACAGCACATAACCGACGAAGAATTTAAATTTCCTTCGGCTTGCAAAAAACGAATTACACTTCTTACCTCACAGGCGGCGGGAAATAAAATTGTATTATCCATGTTAAAACGGCAACTATTAGAAAAATGCTGAACGAAAACGGTCGAAACTTGGCATGTTATTAGAGAATAATGTACTGGTTGCGGCATGCAGAAACACGTCACCGAAGTGCACGTACGTAATGAATTGTAACACATCGGAGGTTGATTTTGGAATAGCCCTCGTATATTCAAAGAGTTTTTTCCCCCATCAACATTTTGAATTTAATTTTGTATTATTTTATAAGTATACATTCGCCACTTGTCCATTAGGCAACAGATGCATCAAACTCAGTAGTTGGTGCTGTACTTCAACAGAATAACAATGGCAGCTGCGAACCTATGGCCTTCTTCTCATCGGACCGAGAGCGAAAGTATTCAGCGTTCGATTGTGAACTCCTAGCTATCTGTCTTGGAATTAAACACTTCCGGTTCTTTCTAGAAGGCAGAGAGTTCGTTGTCTATACATATCATAAGCCGTTGACAACAGCATTAACATCTAAAACCGAACGCAGACCAAGTCAAGCACGACATCTCGACTATATTTCTCAATTTACGAATGATATACAACATACAGTAAGTAAAGATAATGTCGTTGCTGATTTCCTTTCACGTGCGGGTGAACCAGCAAGCCCAGAGATTACATCACTAGCTTTTGATTTTAAAAAAAATCAGCAAATTACAAGCAAATGATAACGAACTTTTGCCATTTATTGCAGGTAGTGAAACAACAACTACAAATGTCAAGTTCGAGCAATGTATAGTCCCCTTCACAGATGAAAAAATGTGGTGTGAAACGAGCACTGGAACAAACCGCCCATTCATCCCTCAGCAGTTGCGCAAGGAAGTGTTCGACACATTGCATAACTTGCTTCATGAAGTCGTACAGCCACTCGAAAAAGGGTATCGGCACGTTATTTTTGGCCCTCAATGAATAGAGACTGCAACCGGTGGGTGAGAACTTGTATTTCTGGTCAACAGGCAAAGGTTAATAGACACACAAAGTCCAAATACGATTTCTTCGCAATCCCACCGGACATTGTCTGGGCCCTTACCTATCTCAAATGGATATTCATATCTTCTGACGATCGTCGATTGTTTCACACGATGGCCGGAAGCATATCCGATTGTGGATGTGTCGGCGGCCACCATAGCAAAAGTGTTCTTACAGCAGTATGTCTGTCGTTTCGCAACGCCTGACCAAGGAACTCAGTGTGAGTCAAAACTGTTTGGAGAAGTGACAAATATGTTAGGCTCCCACCGCCTTCGAACCTCATCCTACCACCCACAGGCAAATGGGATGGTCGAGAGACTACATCGTCAGCTAAAGGCCTCCATTATCACTCGTGGAGACGCCAGAAATTGGATGAGCTTCCGCTAGTGCTACTTGGCATTAGAACAGCGATAAAGGAGGACCTTGGCTGTTCAGCTGCGGAATTGGTTTATGGACAAGTGCTAAAGGTACCGGTGGAGTTTATTGTTACCAAATCGACAGCAGTTCCCCCTTCATTGTTAAGTTAAGAAAAGTAATTCAGGCAGTAACACAACACCAACTGAAACAAGAAAGACATGCACAATCGGATGGATACCTTCCCAATTCCTTAGATCAAGATAATTTTATGCCATTAGCGTTTAGCGATGATATCGGGCATATGTGTGCCAGGGCTAGCTCGAATGAAGCGCAATCGTGAAGTACAATTTTCGACAACTGTATCGAGCAACTGGGGCCGTACGAGGGTTGTCTGAAATGTTTCCGACCGCAACGTAAAAATAGCGGCACTCGCCAATAAAAGCTATTGCATGCTAGTTGTACATCCTTTGAAAGTTGCTTACCGAAGTTTCAGTCATTTTGGACGCGCAGTTTTTAGTTAACAGTCGTGTGAGTGAGTCGATGTGAATGTTTTTTTGTGAAAATAAAAATGTTATTCAATTCTTGTTTTTGAAAGGCAATATGCCTATGCAAATCAAAAATAAGTTGGACTCTGTGTATGGCAGCTGAACTTAAACGTGGCGTAAGAGCTTGGGAGATGATGAACGTTCGGAACGTCCAAAAACTGCAACCACTGACGATAACATTGCTAAAGTTCACCAAATGGTGTTAGAAGACCGCCGAATTAAAGTGAGAGAGATAGTAGAGGTTATGAAAATGTTCAAAGAACGTGTTTGTTACATATTAAATCAAATTTTAGGTATGAGAAAGCTGTCCGCGGTTTGGGTGCCGCGTTTGCTTACGTTAGACCAAAAACGTGTTCGAATTAAAAATTTCCAACGCTCTGTTGGCGCAATTTAGGCGCAATAAATCCGAGTTTTGGCGCCGATTAATTACTGCAGATGAAACTTGGATACACCATTATACGCCCGAAATAAAAATTCAGTCAAAACAGTGGACTGCAAAGGGCGAGCCGGCTGGGGAAGTGATGGCGACTGTTTTTTGGGATAGTGAAGGAGTTATCTTAATCGATTATCTTCAAAAAGGAAAAACCATTACAGGAGCATAGCAGAAAAACGGCCACATTTGCAGAAAAAGAAAATCCTGTTTCACCAAGACAACGAGCCGTCTCACACTTCAGTGGTTGCCATGGCGAAAATCCATGAATTACGATTTGAACTGCTTGACCATCCGCCTTATTCACTAGATCTAGCCCCAAGCGACTTCTTTTTGTTTCCTCATCTAAAAACTGCTCTCGGAGGACAGAGATTTTCGTCAAATGAGGAGACAATCACCTTCGTGAACAATTATTTTGCAGAGAAAAACGCCAAGTACTATTTGGACGGGTTAGATTGATGGGAGAAGTGTGTAGAGTTACAAGGAGACTATGTAGAAAAATAAAAAAATAAAAATTTGAGAAAAAATATCTTGTATCATTGTTCGTTAGGAAACTTTTCAGACAACCAGCAATAGCACGGCGAATGTTCACTTTCAAATGGTCCAACGTCTCTGGTTTATGTATGTGACTTCACATACAACCAAAGAAAGTAATCGTAAGGTGCGAGATCACGGATCGTGGAGGCCAGTTCACAAGTCCATTACGCGAAATTATGCGCTTAGCAAATATTTCCCGCAATAATGCCATTCAACTCAAGAACTAAGTTAGAAATCATGTTTCTCTAGCGCTCTCCATTGACGGTAAGATTTTGAGCTGATAATTTCACCAGCCCGTAAAGCACGCCAAACAGTGACTTTTAATGGTTGTAAGGGCGTCTCGACAAAGGCTTCTGAGTTTCTTCCACTCCAAATTCGGCAATTTTGCTTGGTTACACATCCAGTTAACCAAAAATGAACCTCATTAGAGAACAAAATTTTGCGTTGAAAATGAGGATCAAGCTGAATCATGTTTTCAGCCCATTCACCGAACCTACGAAGCGTATAATGGTCACGCGGTTTCTACTCTTGCACAAGCTGGATCGATCTTATATGCTTTAAGCTAAGATCTTTCCGTAAAATCTTCCACAAACTGGATGGGCATTGTTCCAATTGCTGTGCACGATGGCGAATGGACTCATTCGGATTCTCCACAACACTGCGCTCCACAACGGCAATAACTTCTTCTGTTCTCACTGTTTGTCATCTTTGGGGATGCGTATTATCCACTAAAGTGTACGTGGTGCGAAAACGATTCATCGTGTTCCGGATAACTTGCTCAGATGGACGATTATGTCGACCGTAAAATGGACCTAGAGCACGATAAGTTTAGCGAACCGAACCATTGTTTTCAAAATAGATTTACACAATTTGCACGCGTTGTTCTGGCGTTAATCTATTCGTCGTAAAATGGCAAAACATATTAACCGCAAGTCGACTTTCAGCTGTCAAATTGACAATCTGTAGAAACAGTGCTGCCAGTTTAAAAACCAAACCTCTGAAAAAAAACGCCGTTTATATAGTTGGTGCGTCAGTAAATGTTCTTAAAACTTTTGAACCACTTAACCGACTGGGATCATATTCACACAATATGTTCGTGTGACACGACCACAACCTAAGGTTTTAGTCTATGACTAAACAGAGATGGTTGTTGAATTGAAGTCATTTTGTCGAATTTGTTAATTTGTCAACCAAGAAGAGGACGATCAAATCTCGGCCTACAATCGCAACATAATCTAAATGAAGAGTAGACGAACGAAGGAACAACGTTCGTGGGAAAATGAATTAATTAGAAATGTGAATGCATGGTCACGCGCAGAAGAAAGTGAAGAGCAACGGACTCAACCTTTAGAATTGGATAGAATGTACCACAGACAGCGACGTTAAAGTAATATTGATGCAAGCAAGCTAAACCATTTACAAAATCGACAACGAATGCAACCTCAACGAGCATTAACATTATCATCAACTAAACTCATTGCTTTCGAACACGATCCAGAAATTGACTATTCTTCACATTCAAAAATAATTATTGGTAATCTGGAAATTGTGAAAATGTTATCATGCGGAGAAATTTAAAAATGAAACGGTCAATTGCATTCACTAGTATCAAGTGAAAGTGAAATCGAAATTATTTTTGATGCGCAAATTCCATCCATGTTTTCAAGTGCAATCTCTTAGTGGTACGCAAGTAGTAAAAAATAGTGACGCCAACAATTTCGAGACAACATTCAAAGTCCAAGGGCAAGTGTATCATAAAATTGACTTTTTACTCCGAATGCCAGTCCAACAACCTACATTTGTACAAATTTATTTCAGAGATGAAGATGAAGAAGCACAAGTTAAAATACATACGTTGTCATTAATAACTTGCTTACTTAGATGGTACTACAGGTCTGAGTGAACCTTGGCCTCAACTAGCAAGCCTCTCTAGCTAGTCCAGTCTATAGCAAACTGCGCACCCCAAGTCGGTTGAGGTCCCCTTCTACTTTTGCGCGCCACCTAATGAGAGATCTTTCTCTACTGTGTTGTTCCTAATGATTAGATGCGAATACCGTTCGCTCTACATGTCCTACCCACTCAGCTAACTAAAAATGCGCAGTTTTCTGACTAGGCCGATGCCGCTGTTCAGCTCGTATAGGTCGTCGTTGAATCTTCTCCTCCAAATAACGTCAACACATATTGGATCGAATATTTTTCGAAGGATTTTTCTCTCGAAACGATTGAGGATACCTTTATCTGCTTTCGATAAGGTGCATGTTCTGCGCCATGAAATACTACTGGGCTGATTAAGGCCTTATATAGGGTCACTTTTTTTGTTCGTGAGAGGGCTTTGCTAGTCAATTGCCTTCTTAGCCCAAAGAAGCAGCGATTCGCAAGAGTTATTCCTCATTTGATCTCAGCGCTGGTGTCGTTATGAGGATTGATTGCGGAGCCTAGACAGACAAAGTCTTTAACTACTTCAAAATTATATCTGTCGAGGGTAGCGTTCTATCCGGTGTTGGGTGTCCTACCTTATTAATGTCATATACTGGTTTTGCCATCATTGACCGTTAAACCCATCTTCGCCGGTCGCAATAGTCGCGAAAGCGCTACTGACATCATGGTGCTTTCTTCCGATTATGTCAATACCATCGGCGTTCGCTAGTAGTTGCTCAGACTTTTGAAAGATTCTGCCTACAGTGAGATTGTGCCTATTATGAGTTCCGCACAATTCTCTCAAATATGATGTTAAGGAAGTGACATGGCAGCGCGTCACCTTGTCTAAAACCTTTTCTGACTTCAAAGAACTCGATTAAATCATTACTGACCGTGATGGAGTAGCGAGCGTTCTTAGTCGTCACTCTGCACAGACAGACGAATTTGACAGGAATGCAAAAACTGGACATGACCATATACAGGTCATCACTACAAATTCTGTTATATACATCGGTGGAAAGATGGTGGGTATCGATTTGGACTATTTGAGTTTTTTCCAGGATCAGCCGGAGTGTGAATATTTCGTCGATTGTTAGTGAAGGGTTTTAAACATTCACACAATATGGCAGATAAGATCCTGTAACCGATGTTGAGGAGACTTGTACCTCTATATTCGACGCAGTTAAGGGGCTCTCCTTTTTTGTGGATCGGACAAACGATGCTAAGATGCCATTCATGTGGAGTTTATGATCACCCTGCATTGGTCAAACATTTGACGAACATCAGAATACGAATGTCAAAGACGAACACCGAAAGACGAACAAAAAAAGCGAAACTCGAAGACGAAGTAAGAAGACGAACGGCAAGCGGCGAAGTTGTCAAGGTTGTATCGCGTTTGATATTTTTTGTAAAAAGTTTAATTGTCCTTATAAACGTACACTCTTCTGACAAGATTTGAGAAATGAGTTGGTGTATGCTGTATGCGCGATTCTCGTGCTCTTTTTTCTTCTTTGGGAGAAGCCAATGTTCACCACTTTGTGCGCTTCCTGTTTGGCTGCATGTGTTTGCCGGCATTCTTCATCAAACTAGGGCTTACTTGATGGTGGCTAGATGAAACTCAGCACATCGACATGTCCGCTTGTGTAAATTGGGATCGGGAAACCGTTTGCTTGCTATACTGATTTTCGTTCCGCCGCAAAGTCAATAAGCTTAAGTGATGTCCCTAAGGGGTAAGCGATTGTGCTGCAGGACATTCTATGAGCGCTGTAACCAGTAAGAGAGATAAAGAAACTATGGAACGCTATCTTTGTGAGTGTCCGTGTCAGGCTGCATAATGGGGTCGCTAATGCTGTAGGCACTTGATTTCTTATATGTTTACTTATTTTTCTATGGAAGACTGAAAAGTTCCTGTAAAAGGAGTATACACGAAGTGCAAGGGAGTTCTTTGAGTTCTAAATGCTCTCTTCCGGCAGGAAAAAAATATAACATTTCGCTGAAATGCTTTTTTTACATGGAAGATCCAACATTGTTGTCGAGAGGGTCGGCACTATCCTTCTGTAAGCGAACGAGTTTAGAATATATGAAAATAAGGAATGGTTTTAAAGCGTGTTGTAACAAGAGGTGTAGGAACGGAAAGGCCTATTATTTTACAGCTCTTCCACGCGTGGTGACAGATATCAGCTATAAATTTGGGATACGCTGTACAGTGAAAGAAAAACTCCAAATCGATGATTTTTATTACAGAAATTCGCAACATAATCAACAAATTCCAAGGGACGGGCTTAGTGCGAGATTTGAAGACGGTGAAACATGTTCGCCCCGGACGTTCAATGGAAAATATCGCCGCAGTAATGGAGAGTGCCGAATACGACCTACGCCCCTCCACTCGTCACCGATCTTAGGAGCTTGACCTCTCCACAACCACACTGTACCGAATTTTGTCAAAAGATTCGGCTCTCCAAGCGTGCGAGGTCCAAATAACACAAGAACTAAAGCCGGCCCACCTCCAACAGTGCCTTACGTTTGCGGACTGAGTCCTGAAAAACATATATGCTGACATTGATTTTTGTCAGAAAATTGTGATTTCGGATTAGGCCCATTTCCAAATTGGCAGCAACGTCAATAAGTAAAATCGCCGTATCCGGGGCACCGAAAATTCACGACGACATCAAGAGATGCCAATGCACCCAGAACGAGTAGCTTGAGCGATCAGAGCTCGAGGAAATTTGGTACTGATGACCTCTATTTTCAACTGGATGGTGCTACATGCCATACAAGTCGCAAAACAATCGAGTTTTTGAAGCCGGCATGGCTGAAATAGAGCCCCAATTATGTGAAAGAGTGATTGAAAATTTCGAGAAAAGGATAGGGGTTTGCAAGCAGATCCAAGGCGGTCATTTGGAAGATGTTGTGGTCGAGAAATAATCCCCATGTGTCTACTTTATAAAGCAACCTCTTTTTGAAACACTATTTACACACACCTTTGTTCATACAGTGTTCTACATTTGAAAGCTTTCACACGGTGATTACATTTTGGGGAATATTTATGCTTTCCAGTCCTAGATTCCCTGTGAAAGACTTCCTGCATAAGTTTGCAATAAACCCGCATTCTAATGTGTTCTGCTTCTGTTTCGGAGGTGTCTGACGAAAGGTTGATGATGTCAGAAATTATTTGTTGTTGTTTTACGATGCTTGGCCAAGGGAGCGAAGCGTAGACCTTATGCATAATAGTCGAGGAATTTAGTCACTTCGACACGTCACCACCAGAAGCAAGTAAACACTCCTTTCTGTTATTTAAGATCAATTTTTCTGTATGGGTTCCCTTGTATAGGAGTGACGGTCCTCGCTAACAATATGAATAGATCCTTCGGCGTGAATGCTAAAATTGCATGTGCCCTCTAGACCAGTAGAATAATACAGAAGAGATAAAAATGTGAGCAACTAGCTAATAGCCTCGGATAGTGACAGATTTACTGTTGATGACCCTAGCAGACTATTAATGGACAACGATCTTCAGATTTTCTTACTGAAACACCCTTTATGTACGAGTAGTTAGCCTCTATATAGATGAACGGACTTCAAGTTACTGAAACTTGGCTTACCAAACAAAAGACTACACTGAAAGTGCTCTATAAGATTGCTTAGAAGTCTCCGGTGTGTAGAGTTCACGGCCCATAGGACCTTCTGCGTGCAGTTGAAGTCCCTGATCATTTTTGAATTACACAACGAGCAAATAATGAAGTGATTTCAATTACGGGGAGTACTTCCATTCATAATTTACAAATGAGTGAGCAGGCACTCTTCATCAAATGACCTGCTGCTGTTTAGAAGTAATCTCGTCCGATTTACAGATATCGCTTTATCAGGATACCGAATTGGTATTTTAATTACGCAATGAAATCAATATTGGTTCCTCGAAATCTTCGGGTATCCTGAAGCTTGGTTTCTATCTATTATAATGTGCCAGGTCTCTTTATGAATGTTGAAGTGTGAACAACGAGAGCTAGTTCCTTTTTGTAAGTGCTTTCCAGCATGATATGTTTTCCTTCTTTCTTACCGTCTTTCCTTCTTAAGAAACAACTCTAGGATTTGATACTCATCTACGGAATTTGTGTTAAAGTTCCTCTATTGCTGTCGTCAACAGAAAAATCTTCCTCATCCGAAGTACCTCATCTCAGGTAGGATTGCGAAAGTCTTTAGCTCGAACTAAAAATCAAAGGAGTTGATACGCAAACTGGATGCAGATATTCCCACCAATAATTCAATGAAGCATGTCCAAATTCCAAGCGTATTTTTATCTATTTTTTTCTTTTTTGCTAAATTCTGAAATGGTCTTCCTAAGTAACAACACAAAGGTTTACCGTCACAAAATGCCTCTTATCCATCAACTTTATTTAAGGAAGTACTCTAGAATATTCAATTCCAAGAAATACGCAATTTCAGGCCACCGCAAATAGAAAACATAGTCCTCTGACCTACTTCCTTTGCAGCAAAAAAAAAACCAAAAACCATTAGCTACGGTGATAACTTATCACGACTCATTGGGCAATGCTGCAATGAATCATTCGTTTTCCATTGCTGGCATCTCAATATTTTGGGGGAAAAAAGGTATCGAAAACCCAAATTAGTTCTACTTTTCCTTTCCAAAACCTTGACGACAACGACGTCCAACCAGTCAGCCTGAATAAATTTTTTCCACTAACAGACCTCGCTTTGGTAAATTTAAAAAAAAAAAAAACACACAAAAACAACAATCATTTATAAACATCTGTCCTGGCATACCCACTGTCCTCGTTATTCCATAAAATTCTATTCATTCACTTCACTCAGGTAGGTAGCTAAGCTATTGTCAAGTTCTACTGAATGAACTCAGTGAGGAATTTCATAATCCGCTTACGCACCAAATTGCTGCCTATCTCACTATTCAACTGTCCCACCTATTCCGAGCAGTAGCCGAGATATCCTTATCCTTTATATCCGAAATCGACAAATCAACGTCCTATTCGTATAATGGCCATGACGCACACAAATTTATTTTCGCCAGGTACCATTCCATTATTGGTTTAAGTGATTTATCACTTTTGTTAACATTGCAACTTCCCTTGAGTGCTCAGTCTCTTAATAGTTCGTTTGCTCTGAGTAGGAGGATGTAACTATTACAGTGCAAGACACAAGGTAGTCTTGAGAACCCTTTCGCACGCCCACTTGACTGTTGAGTGAATCTCCTGTGATATGATTGTTTTTGCAAAAAAATTTTTTTCGCACAATTTGTAGATCTAAATCAACAGAACTATGCAACCGTTGCAGGTCTTCGATAGAGAGTTCCTAGAATCGCCAACTTACAATGCATTCGCACCACTTGACAATGGCTACAGAATTCAGCTGAACAGTACACGAGTACGTAACATATATTGAAATAATTAAGCAAAACTCTACAGTCTCCAGGTAGGGAATTGGATCCATATCTCTAGCAATAAAGCTTCAAAGTGGATACCCCATACGCGCATGACACATCGCGTTTAAGTGGTCACGATTATTCGTAGTGGTTAACCCTCATCTTAACAGAGCGCAACACGAGGAATCAAAATAAATCAGAATGAAATGTCATTGTTTGCACTTTTTTGGCTTCGATTTGATTTTGAGTGCTCCAAAGAGATGTTCTGGTGGAGATGGTGCAAACGATCGTCCATGGTATCATGCAGCGCCATGGTATCATCTGAGATAGGTGCGGGCATGTATTACTTAGAGCTCTGGAGCTGTGGAATTCTAAAGTTCTGAAGCTCTCGAGTGGCCGCAGGCAGATATGACGGTGTTTCTTTGTTTATTCAATCTGAAAACCTGCGCGAAGTTCAGAGTTCCCTGGTGGATAATTGTTTCATCATGATAATCATCATGGGTACACTGTGCACCACCGTCCGTTTTGGTTAATCAAAATATTTTCTTTACTCTGAAGCGCAAAAGAACGAGAAACATTTGGTGATCTTGATCGGTGAAGAAATATTAGTTTAGCGTAATGAGGGGCAAGGGTGAGGGGGAATGGTCTAGGTGCGGCGTAACCGGTGTCAAGTAGTGTAAAGAATAGATTTCAAGAAGGTGTTCTGGATGAATTCCCAGAAATGGCACTTTGCATTGATAATTGTAGCAAAGAACACGAGTCATATTTTCTTCTACCCGTTTATGGTCTTTGAACCACTCAGCCTGTGTAACGATTGTTGGTTTTTTGTTGAGTAGATAGTAGACATGCATTACTTTATTATTTACTTTTATTTGTTTTAGACGGAATCAACTCCGAGTCGAGAAGTTAGAGTGCCTCCTTCAGTCGCCTCAAAATAGTAGTAAATTCTAAGCCGTTTGTACCTTTAAGAAAGCAACAATCGAGAAGAACATATTTTTAATGGCAAAAATTATAAGCCAGAAGGCGTGTTGAAAATGTTATTCAGACAGATCTAACCCTGATGGGCCATAAATACAATCTGCTGCACTCTTGAGAGTGCGACCTTTATCTGGTTTACACTGGAAATGTATTCATCAGTCCCCTTTACGTCGTGTCTTGTCTGACACTTTGTATGAACGCCGGCTACTATTCGTGAAAGAACTGATTGACCACTATCAGTGCAGTTTTAGACGAGCTGACCAAATATTTTCACTCCCGCAGATCCTTGAGAAAGCCCAAGAAGTCCTAGAGGCGAGCTAAACCGAGCCCTGTCTTGTTTTGGCATCCCTGCTAACCTCATCAGATTATGCAAAATAACTATAGAGAACGTTCGCTGCTCCGAGATCGACATCTCTCTTTAATGTCGAAAAAGATTTAATCAAGGTGATGCGCAGTCATGTGACTTCTTTAACCTTATACTTGGAGAAGTATAGAAGTTCGTAAGTCAACACCATAGACATGATTTTTCGAAATATTCAACTACCTGCATGTGTTGCTAAAATTGACACAGAAGCGGTATAAATGAATCAAGCTCTGAACGAGGGCGATATCAGATATATGTATGTTATCAACAGGAAGGGACGTACAAAACCAATTGGATAGAACGTTACAATAGACGGTATCGCTATTAACTCTGATGGCATCTAATCGGAGATAAAACGGTTGCTAATAGCAGTCTCTTCAGCTTAAGTAGGTCTTGCCCAATACTGCTCTATGAGGCAGATATCCACTGGTCGTTTTAAAAGAATTGTGGTCTCGTTTGCATTGACAGGCTTTGTATAAAATGTGAACTCTACGGGCTGTATGGCAACTATGTCAGGAAACTGCGCATCAATTGCATGAAAGAAGAAGAAACGACGCAGAACAGGAAGAATTCGCCTTTGTTGGCTCGCATAAGTGATAGAAGACCTCAATCATCTTGAAGTGCATAGCTGGAGGCAGTAAGCCAAAACCCATGTCAACTGACAAGTTCATTGATTAAGACACTCATCCACCTGGGACTGTGGCTTCTCTATAGCAATCTGCATATCTTTTTTCTTTCGGATGTCACAAAAGCAGTTTTCCAGCGAACAGGCAGCTATGATCATACCCTTGTAATGGGCTACTAGCACTATTTTTTAGATTATTTAGTCCTCATCATTTGTGCACGTTACAGTGTCGGATTGAGGTAGAAGGCCCCGAAACAAGGTAAATTTTTAATAATTTTTTAGTCAGTGAAAATTGGTATTTTATTAAAAAAAAATCTTTTAATGTCAGATGGAAACATCCAATAGGGACTTGACAACTTTGAATTTAATTTATGAACGCAGTCTTTCAATTATCATCAAACTGTCACTGTCAATTTATTCAGTAAACTAAACATTTTCATCATGGTAAAGTATACGAACGAGCAACGTCTTCAAATTATAAAAATTTTCTACCGAAATTCGAAGTCGGTGACTGCAACTTTAAGAGCGTTAACTCCAATTTTCGGTCGTAATTCTCGCCCTAGTAGACAGGCAATAACAAGTTTAGTGCAAAAATTTGAGTCTACATATTCGTTGTGTGATGTTGCCGTGTCAGTGAGACAACGGCTTGGTCGAAGTGTCGAAAATATCGCTGCCGTTCAGGCGTCCGTAGCAAACGATCCAAATCAGTCAATTCAACGGTATTCTCAAGAATTGGGCATCGCTCAGACCACATTATGGCGTATTTTGCGTAAGGATCTTGGTTTACACCCATACAAGATCAACTGACTCAAGAATTGAAGCCGATGGACCATTTGAAGCGACGTACGTTCTACGATTGGGTTCTGGAGAAGATGCGCCAAGATGATGAATTTCATCGCAAAATCATCTTCAGTGACGAATCTCATTTTTGGCTCAATGGGTTCGTCAATAAGCAAAATATGCGTTGTAGGTCGGGTGAAAATCCACATGTGCTTCATGAAACACCACTTCATCCAAAAAAAATAACTGTTTGGTACGGTTTCCATGCCGTCGGCGTTATTGGGCCATATTTTTTCGTCGACGATAACGATCGTCACATTTCTGTGAATGGTCCGCGTTATCGGGCCATGATCACCGATTATTTTTGACCCGAATTGGAAGATATGGACTTGGACAATATGTGGTTTCAAAAGGATGATGCACACGCTACAATCGATTTATTGAAGAGTAAGTATGGTGAGCGTGTTATCTAAAGACATGGGCCAATAGATTGGCCGCCTCGTTCGTGTGATTTAACGCCGCTTGACTATTTTCTGTGGGGCTACGTTAAGTCATTGGTTTATGCCAACACGCCGACGACGTTGGAAGAGCTCAGAGCCGACATTGAACGCGAAATAGCGGCTGTTTCGGTCGAAATGTGTGGCCGAGTCGTTGAAAATTGGGTCCAACGAATCGACCGCTGCAAACGTGCCCGCGGTGGCCATATGAACGAAGTCGAGTTCCATTCATAAATGTTTTGATTGTACTTCAAGCCGATAATAAAGTTTTTGAAATATCTCAAATGGTGTGCGTTTTATTTTAAAAAAAAAAGTTGTCAAGTCCTTATTGGAAAACACTATATAAAAAATTGTTCTTCTTTTTACAATAAGGCGAAGGTGCATGGGGTCAAAGTCGAGTGTTTTTGGAAATGGCATGCAAGCTGGAGGCTTTATTTTTCATCTGTAACAAAAAATCAAAATAGGTCTTGTTAAAAACATTATTTCTCCTACTCCAGACCATTGAAACCCGAAACAAATTTAAATTGCAAAAATTTCTATAGAGATCAGAAAAAAAGTTAAATTGTTTAAAAAATTTAATTAATTTGCGTTGAAAATCATGTTTCAAAGGTTTCGAGTATAGCTAAAAGCGTCGAGAAGATCTCCTCAAAACGATCCTCCTAGAACGATCGGACAATTATTTTTTGAGTTATGGTGCATGCCGTTTTGAAAATGCAGTTTTGGGATAAAGCGATTTAAAGTTTTCGGAGCAAAAAACGGCAAAAACGACATGGGGCATACAAAAATTATTCTGATTCTTCGCAAAACTCATCTTGAGCTGCTCTTCCTTGTTTACGAAGTATACGGGCTTCTTTTGAGTCCAAAGATGTCTCTTTGTTCTGTTAAGAAAAGGAGCAGGCGGAGCGTCCCCAGTTCATGCGGTCGGAACCGCCTGCTGTGCGCTCTAAAATCTAGAGTGCACCTGCGGTCGAAAATACGCTTTCATTTCGAAGCGAATAAAAATTTTGCTTTGAAATTTAAAGTAGACATTCTTGAGATGTTGTAGAATAAGTAGAAATATTTTCAAAAAATTAAAAATAAAATTATTCTATTCCATTCCATGCTGTCTCCTTAGAACTTCATTAAAGCAAACATGACTTTGACCTTCGGCTATGTTATATTCAGAAAATTCCGAATGCTAATAACGATTAGTGTATGTCTTACATATATCACCACAAATCAGTAACTGTCATCAAAGTTGAGCCATAGGATGGACTGGTAGGTGAAGAATGTTAAACTTCTGATGTGCAGGAAATACTTTGATAAGAAATTTTTCGTTTTAGCCAAGCAAGTAATGAACGGTCATAATAAGGGTTAAGCTTAGGTAAAAGTGGCTGTTGGAAACCCAACCCACTTAGGCATATTGGTCCATTGTGATAGGGTTAGGGTTGAGTTCCAACTGCTAGTGCTAAGTACTAAGTGCGGAAGTTTTACCCATCATCGTCTAAGTGGAATGATCTATTCTGACTCACTGCGGGATGTTGGGCTTTTTCGCCATTATACAGTCTACAGGAAAAAATGTTCCACCGGCACCGACTGTGCACAAGGTTTCGTTCTGCATCTCCACAAGCTTCTGTAGGAGTCTTCTTGCTTTAACATGTTCTTTGTACCTGTTCCTAAAACGTCTGTACCTTATTCGTGGAGTGCAAGCTCTCAGCGCTCTTTTCTCTTCTTCTGGAGACTCCGATGTTCTTTCAGACTCTTCTTTTCGTAGAGCGCCGCTTTTTACGCTTCTTGTTTAGCTGCATTTGCTTGCTGGCATTCTTCATCAAACCAGGGTTTTTTAGTGATAGTTGGGCGAAACTCAGTACAACAGTTGCGTTGTGTATGATGGCAGTCGGCAATGTTGCCACTGGTCTTCGGTACCTGACAGGAGAAGTGAAAGGTTTTGGGATACGCGTTCGGCTATGATTCTCGCGGTCTCTTAGGAATGCAGATTTTTTAAGTTTTATCTTCTCACAGGAGTTCTAATTTGTTGTGGCCCTTGAGAAGTCCGCATTCGCAACTTTGCTGCAACAAGTTCGTGATCCGAGTTAATGCCCGACAAATGGAATCTCAGCATTGTTTGTCCCTAGAACTTCTCAAGCTACAAGGGAATAAATGCATAAAAAATTCTGTCTGCCGTATCATAACTCTAACCGTCCACTATCAGTGTAGTTTTGGCCAGGAATGTCCACTAAAGAAACCCGAGATACACAAAGGACTTAAGCAAGACGATAAGTTGTCGTGTAATATTTTTAACATTATTGTTAAAAGTTTTGTGTGAAACTCGCAAGCCCACTCCGGAGGCACAAACCTTTATTGTTCAGTTAATCGCATACGTAGACGAAATTAACATAATTTGAAGAACACAGCAAGCTGCCAATGAAGCTTTTGCGATTATGCTGTCAACACCAACACATAGAAGAAAATATCACGATAGGCAGCTGCAAATTTTAGGTAGTAAGAGACTCTACGTACAACGGCTCCGCTATCAACTCTGACAATGACACTAGCACGAAAATTTGTTATTTCTTTCGGCATAGAAAGCAATTGAGTAGTAAAGTCCTCTCTCGAACAGCCAGGAAGACTTCATATAGGACCCTGAACATGGCAGCCTTGCTTTTCGGCTCAGAAATCTGTCTTAAACAGATGAAAATTATCTTATCAGTAGAACACGGATTAATCAACACGTTAGCTCTCCGGTCCAAAAGTTTTTGACTCCAACACAGAGGGAGTCTCCGATGTAGCACACAACTGGAAGGGAACCTCAGCCAACCTTATGTGCGCAACTGGAGGCAGATGGCGTAGGAATGCTCTAGCTAGAGAGCCATGGAAGCCGAAGCCTTGAGCCATTGATCCACCCCGAAATACAGCGCCATCTAAGTAAGTAACTAAGTAGTTGGTTCTTCTAAAGCAATGTTTGTGCTCAAGTTTATACATATATATCCGAACTCGATTTGCTCAGTCTAGAATACCAGATGAGACCTGGTTGGTTGGTACATAATACTCTGTGTATGTAAAGATAGCGGCACTCGTCAATAAAAGCTATTGAATGTTAGTTGTGCTTCTTTTGACAGTTATTTACCGAAGTTTCAGTCATTTTGGACGCGCAGTTTTGACAGTCGTTTGAGTGAGCAATGAATATCGAGCTGTTATTAAATTCTTGTTTTTGAAAGGCAATACGCCTACGCAAATCAAAACTGAGTTGGACTCTGTGTATGGGAGCTCTGCACCATCATTTACTACAGTGAAATTTTGGGCAGCTGAATTTAAACGTGGCCGTAAGAGCTTGGGAGATGATGAACGTTCGAGACGTCCAAAACCTGCAACCACTGACGATAACATTGCTAAAGTTCACCAAATGGTGTTAGACGACCGCCGAATTAAAGTGAGAGAGATAGTAGAGGTTATGAAAATCTCCAAAGAACGTGTTTGTTACATATTAAATCAAGTTTTAGGCATGAGAAAGCTGTCCGGGTATTGGGTGCCGCGTTTGCTTACGTTAGACCAAAAACGTGTTCGAATGAACATTTCCAACATTTCCAACGCTCTGTTGGTGCAGTTTAGGCGCAATAAATCCGAGTTTGGCGCTGATTAATTACTGTAAATGAAACTTGGATACACCATTATACGCCCGAAACAAAAATTCAGTCAAAACAGTGGACTGCAAAGGGCGAGCCGGCTCCAAAAAAAGCAAAAACTGTTTTTTCGGCTGGGAAAGTGATGGCGACAGTTTTTTGGGATAGTAAAAGAGTTATCTTAATACTTTATCTTCAAAAAGGAAAAGCCATTACGGGAGCATACTACGCATCATTACTTGCCAAGCTGAAGGCAGAAATTGCGGAAAAACGGCCATATTTGCAGAAAAAGAAAATCCTGTTTCACCAAGACAACGCACCGTCTCACACCTCAGCGAAAATCCATGAATTACTGCTTGACCTTATTCACCAGATCTGGCCCCAAGCGACTTTTTTTGTTCCCTCATCTAAAAACTACTCTCGGAGGACAGACATTTTCGTCAAATGAAGAGGCAATCACCTTAGTAAACAATTACTATTTGGACGGGTTAGAGAGATGGGAGCATCGCTGGGAGAATCTCGTAGTAAGAAACTATGAAATGTTGGATGGCCTCTAGTCTCCTTATTGTGCGTAAAATCCTAATTGCTAAGAAGTCATGGATTGTCTCTTGACCTAATCCTTGTACTAATCAATTGGTGATCCTGCCACTTAATGTATTTTTGTTAAAGATACACTAAAGCATTTCCTTCCTCCACATCATATGTGGAGTGGATTTAAAGAGGTGTTAACACATACTTAAGCCCAGGAATGTCATTGAATACCTTTTTTCAAAATTAGGGTCTACAGAATCCTCAGTTATTGTCCTCACCTAAACCTTTTTTTAAAACTGTACCTATCCACTAAAATAGCACTGTGTTAAATATTTTTTTGAGATGCTAGGATCCATTGTTTAAGCCTAAAAGTCTATATACATTTGCAGCTGATTGTTGAGCTCCTGGCAATAATGCATTGTTGCACTCACAAAAGGGAGCATTTTGTTAGCGCACTATTGAATTTAAGAAAAGGTGTTAAGACTTAATCTGAAATAGCACACTCAATTTCCGAGATCAAGTTGACAAAACCTTTTTCCCTAAAGATCTGACATTGGATCTTGGGAATCCTTCATAATCCCAGAAGGCACATCCTCTAACGAGTGAAATCTGAGTAAAAAGACTATTGGGAAATTGCTTCTCATATTTTTGCATTGAAAGCCATAACGAAACGCTAATCCCATGAGACCACTGTCTTGCCTAGGATTCATTCTCAATTTGACCATTTGTCATCAGAAAAAGAACACTTTTCACATGATTATGAGGAATTTTGACATTTCTGGAAAATGTACATATGCTGAACGTTCGTAAGTAAATTTGACACATTTGCAACACAAAAGTCAGTCAAAGAACATTTGATCAAAATGTTTGTACAACTACTCTTGTGCTTATTCCTGCGGCTCTCATTCCAAATGGTTACAATTTTTTTTCCTTTTCACTTATGTACTTTGGCGACCTCCGTTTTGGGCTGAATTGGCTGATTTTTTTGTTTGGTTTTGTACCCTTCCGCCGGGAGAAAATTCGTAAATTGCAGCCATTTGCTGATGCTGATGATGGTGGTGCTTCGATAGGCTGTTCGGTAAGAAGGTTGTGCATTAGCTTTAGTTAAACTCCGGTGGCTGACGATGGTTTTGCGCTATGCTGTGACGATGACGATGACGATGACGACGACGATGACGATGATGACAAACAAGGATTCCAGAGTCAGAAAGCCTGCATTCTTTTGGATAATTAAAACCACTTAAGATGGAATTCTGAATCAAAATCATCATCATCGTCGTCATCATGGTCTTGGTCGAGATCGCAGCCGTAGTCTCGGTCATCTTGACATCGCAGCTCGCGTCATCAACATCTTTCGTGTGCAATTGTTGTTGTTATCATTCAGGTTGCGATCTTCTCTTGTGAATATCTGTGTGTCCTCAAAGTTCTGCAGTACTCATACTCGTCGCACTATGTCATTCTTTTGGAGGTTTTTTGTCGGAAATTATTTTATTTTTTTGGGGCCAGCAAAAAAACCAATCCATGCCCAACAAGCCAGAACAATGTTATATTCGAGAGTATCCGTGAGTACTCGTACAGAGTAACCATAGATATGGGACAGATTCATCATAATTACATGACTATATGTTGGTCAATTAAAAATCAACCAAGTGGTTGGTATTCGGTGATTCTTCTTTCTATCTTTCGTTCTTTCTTTTGGTCTTTCTCCATTTGTCTTCAGGTTTGCTTTGTTGTCTTTTGATTGCAGGCAGGAGGGTGCTCATGGGCAGCTCATGATGGAGTTGGGAGCATATTCGGATAAAAGGATAATGACACAAAAATGTTGCGCTGATTAAAAGGGAGCAAGTACCGAGCAATGTGCACGCATGCATACCAATAGCAGTCCCGAATGTGAATACGAGTACACCAGTACTCATTCGACTGACTTTGTATTGGTTAATGAATCGTGCAAGTATGATGTGAGGTTGAGTTGGCCGCCCTTTTTTTTCGAAACAAACGCCAAAATATGCACGGAATGGAGTAGTTGTTATGCTTTTTAGACGACAACCAGCACCAACAACACAAGCCACAGCAACAGCAAAACCAACAACAACGTCAATGAATTCTTTGTCCAGTGGCAGTAGTTTGAAAAGTTTTTCCGTTCCCGCTCCTATCCGAACAATTAAACCTAAAGCCGCAAAAAGTTAAATAAATTAATGCACGGATGTCGGGATGTTGCGAAGATACTGGGATCTGTCCGATGATGCTGAGATGCCGATAGTTTGGTGGTGGTGTTCTCTGTGGAATATTCGATTTAGCAGTACAAAAGTTAAGTTGCATCACCGGGCTGACACTAAAAAAATAGAAATTACTTTGCGCTACAGTTAAAAGTAAGCCATTCGCAAAAAACCGACGCAAACAAAAACACAAAATTCGACAGAGTTGAAGTAGAAGACTCCGAAATGATTAGCTACTTTTACAAAGTGGAATTTAATCGATGGGCTTTAGGGTGGGGCGCCGATATTCGTGTGCCCAGTTTCGATTTAATGATAGTATTGGTGGGCAGAGAGCTATGGATGGACCGTATCCACATCCATATAGTTAAGCTCGAATGTGCAAATGCTTTAGACCAAGGAATTTCCAATTTCAAGTCTCTTCACATGAAACTGGTGATTCTTGGTGAAGATCTTTTTTTTCCTTGTTCCTCTTTCAGCCACCAATGTTGGTGAGGCATCTTTTTTGTGTCGTTTTTGTAGGCTTTGTAATTCTAATTTGGACGGAAGAGAAGGAATTATTTAAATTTTCATGCTAGCTGGTTGCTTTTAACGGTTTTTCGTGGTTGGTAACTTACCAAAAGGATGCACTTGAATTATTTGAAAAATGCGTGGTTTTAAAAAATTTCCAAGAAAATACCGAAATGTGACCATGTGAAAATAATGTTGCTGGCAAGCGAGGTTGATACGGATGTTTACTTCAGATGGATACGTCGAGTATTGAGTGCGATTATTGTGTTTTTTTTTTTTTGTTTTTTTTTGTGGACTGACGCAATGACAACTTACTTAGTTTCAGCAGGATGGGGAGATTCAGCTCGTGGTTGGATCGGATAAATGGTGAAATACACGTGATAGAGCTTGGTATGGAGAAGATGGTTTTCTCATGGTTTCAGATGTGTTTTGCTTTTTAAGTACCTTTGCTATTACATATGTGATATTGTATCTGAAGAGCTGTTTTTTGTTCCCAAATCTGTAACTTTGTTACAATTTCCCTAAGCAAACGAAAAGTTATTTTCATGTGGATGGGCAAAATCGGATTATTACTGTCTTGCGATGCCTACTCCGTGGCTATATTCTGAGCTTGGCTGAACCCCTACAATTGAACTGCGAACAATTGAAAACTGGGTGCACTTTAACGTTTAACAAGTCGAGTGAGGTATCAGTACTAACATATCAGAATATCCAAGAACGTCTCTGGCTGTAGCCTAAACGAAAATCTATGGTAAGGAATTGGAGCATATGTCATTGACCAGATCGGCAGAAACATTCATCCCAGAAGTCGTAAAAACAAGCTCTTCTTGCTACATAAGCTTCAGCAAAAGAGTAACAAAACCATTGTCCATGACGACGTTACAAGAATAACAACGTTTGGGTACGTACCTGGACTGCGAACACCTAGGAGACACTGGAGGCTTACAAGCATTACATAACCACATGAGATGGTTAAGACAAGAATTCGATTAGAAATTGCGATCGATGCGTATTAGTCATTGGCAGCAGACTGAAGAATAGACATACAAATGAGCGATTGGTGACAATCCGTATTAGAGCGGAATTTGCTTACAGACTTAATGAAGTGTTTTCCAATAGGGACTTGACAACTTTGAATTTAATTTGTGAACGCACTCTTCCACTAATCGTCAAACTGTCACTGTCAATTTATTCAGTAAACTCAACATTTTCACCATGCTAAAGTATACGAACGAGCAACGTCTGCAAATTATAAAAATTTTCTACCGAAATTCAGAGTCGGTGACTGCAACTTTAAGTGCGTTAACTCCAATTCTCGGTCGTCTCGCCCTAGTAGACAGGCAATAACAAGTTTAGTGCAAACATTTGAGTCTACATTTTCTATGTGTGATGTTGCCGTGTCAATGAGACAACGGGTTGGTCGAAGTGTCGAAAATATCGCTGCCGTTCAGGCGTCCGTAGCAAACGATCCAAATCAGTCAATTCCACGGCGTTCTCAAGAATTGGGCATCGCTCAGACCACATTATGGCGTATTTTGCGTAAGGATCTTGGTTTACGACCATACAAGATCAAGCTGACTCAAGAATTGAAGCCTATGGACCATTTAAAGCGACGTACATTCTCCGATTGGGTTCTGGAGAAGATGCGCCAAGATGATGAATTTCATCGCAAAATCATCTTCAGTGACGAAGCTCATTTTTGGCTCAATGGGTTCGTCAATAAGCAAAATATGCGTTATTGGTCGGATGAAAATCCACATGTGCTTCATGAATCAGCACTTCATCCACAAAAAATAACTGTTTGGTGCGGTTTGCATGCTTTTTTTGCATTTTTTCGTCGACGATAACGATCGTCACGTTACTGTGAATGGTCAGCGTTATTGCGCCATGATCACTGATTATTTTTGGCTCGAATTGGAAGATATGGGCTTGGACGACATGTGGTTCCAACAGAATGATGCCACAAGCCACAAGCCACACAGCACACGCTACAATCGATTTATTGAAGAGAAAGTATGGTGAGCGTATTATTTCAAGAAATGGGCCAGTCGATTGGCCGCCTCGTTCGTGCGATTAAACGCCGCTTGACTATTTTCTGTGGGGCTACGTTAAGTCATTGGTTTATGCCAATACGCCGACGACGTTGGAAGAGCTCAGAGCCAACATTGAACGCGAAATAGCGGCCGTTTCGGCCGAAATGTGTGGCCGAGTCGTTGAAAATTGGCTCCAACGAATCGACAGCTGCAAACGTGCCCGCGGTGTCCATATGAAGGAAATCGCGATCCATTCATAAATCTTTTGATTGTACTGCAAGCCGATAATAAAGTTTTTGAAATATCTCAAATGGTTTGCGTTTTATTTAAAAAAAAAGTTGTAAAGTCCTTATTGGAAAACCCTATACATACACCCCGCAACAGGGGACTACATTAATGAAGGTTTTAGTGATGTGTTCCACATACGACGAAAAATTCATACTCTGCGACCTTAATGTTAGATTACGAAAGCAGGGTAGCTTTGGTAGGGCATTGGGCATGCAAATCTTACACAACGGCACAACTGAAGACGGACCTAGGCTAATATACCTTGCAAGTGCACATGGCAACCTACTGATCCAAATATGACAAGCCAGATTATTATTTGCTGTGTTTCAGGAGCTTCAGTTTCCAATGACCACCAGCTGTCAAAATATTCAGGAAAGTTTGTCATTTCATCATGCACCGTTTTATGTTTGCCGAACGTGCGGAAATTATTAAAAAATATTTACGCAATCCTGGCTCAGCTGTAAATACGCAACGTGAATTTCGTCATGAGTTTGGTCGTCATCATGGAGAAAATGAAGAAAATATAGCCGCCCTAGCGGCCAGTATCGAAGAAGCCCCAGAAATGTCGATTCGGCACCGATCAGCTGAATTGTGAATCGCCAATTGTTTTTCGGTTGGATCTGAGCCTACTCGTACATCCGTATAAGATTGTGCTGACGCAAGAATTAAAGACGGACGACCATAGACAACGACGCTGGAAATGTTGGCCGGAGATCCGGATTTGGGCCAAAAAATCATCTTCTCGGACGAGGCCCATTTTTGGCTCAGCGGCTATGTCAACAAGAAAAAGTGCCGTTATTGGAGCGATAGAATCCACAAGTGTTCGGCCTAGTGTCAATGCATCCAAAAGGATTGACTGTTTGGCGCGGTTTATGTGATGGCGGCATCATCGGACCTTATTATTTTCGAAATGAGGAAGGAAACACCGTTACCGTCAATGGTCTCAGGTATAGAGCGATGTTAACCGACTTTCTGTGGTCAGAGCTCGACAACATCGATATAACCGAGCTCTGGTTCCAACAAGACCAATCAACCAACAAGAAATTGTGAAGGAGAAATTTGGCGACTGGGTCTTCTCACGTTCATCAATTGGCCACCACGGACTACTACAATCGCAAGAAATTGCCAGAGCTTTTGTCGGCCGCGTTTCCCTTAGATCGAAAGATGCTGCTGCACCAATGAGGTTCGGAAATCTTACTAAAATATAAAAAGAACTTCACAGCTCAACAAAACCCAAACCGTTGAAAAGACGAACATGGAAAGATTGTTGTAGAGATGCAGTCGGCACTGCAAATTTAGAAGGAGCACTTCTGTGGATTGGTAAACAGCTGTTAGGCAGGACATGATCGGACTGTGAATCCATCCGTCTGACCATAACAAAGGGAGGGTATCAATATCCAAACTAAAATGCAACTAATCAACTGGAGTTTACGAGTTATCCACAGAATTTCAAAGCCATGGGTTGTCATCTGATATCTCTGAATCAACGTCTTGTGTCAGTGTGGTCTTATATCTGCAGCAGATCTCAGAATCAACCCTACAATATAAAATTGGTACTCATTAACTAACCGAGTTTAAGGTTGCTTGCGACAGCGTGTTAGCAGACGTGCTATACATGCTTACATACTTAAGTTCGGGGTGAAACTGAGTGTCAACTAACAAGCCTCTCCAGTTAGTCCGATCGGTTGAGGTAACCATCTAAGGTGAAATCTTCCTCTATCGCGTTGTATATATTCAAAGACTCTGCGGGCAGGAGCATTGGTGTCCATTCGTCCTACATGTCCTAGCCACCTCAGGCGACTGATGGGCAGTTTTCTGACTAGGTCAATGTCGCTATATAGCTGGTATAGTTCGTCGTTGAATTTTCTTCCCCAATGCCCGTCAATACAAACAGGACCGAATACTTTTCTCTCGAAACTCCTTGCCCCAACACCATGAAGTAGGACTGGGATTAACAAGGTCTTATATAGAGACCTTCCCTACTTTTCCGAGAGAGTGCTTTACTACTCAATTGCCTCCCTAGCCCAAATAAACCGCGATTTTTCACTCGCCAGTAGTTCTATAGACTTTTGAAAGATTGTGCCTCCAGTGTCCACTTGGGAGTTCCGCACAATTCCTTCAAGTATGACGTTAAAGAAGTCGACAGCGCGTCGCCTTATCTGTAGTTACCGACCTTGACGGAGCAGCAGGCGTTATCAATCGTCATTATGGAAAAGTACTCGTATACGCTTCAACAACTTCGAGTTCGAGTCGAGTCGACTTATTCATTTCATAAAGTTTCTGTGCCAGAAGTAAAGCGAGTATTGCGGCTGTACGCGGTAATTCAAATCCGCAGTCTATTCTGTGCCAATCTCAAAAACTGAGCTTCATGGCGTTTTTCCCCAAAAGACTTAGCCATACGTCGGTATTGAATCAAATTGATCCCATTAGTTAGATTCTCTGACTCCTCGGTGGCATAAAGCGTCAACAACATCTGTTCGCCATCTTTTTCGATTTTCTGTAACGTCTTTTAGCTCTCGTCAACTCTTTTCAAGTATCCTCGGTTCCTCCTCAATAGTCATGCGTTATGTCTTCCTTGAACGACCTGCTCTTCGTCTTGACTGGGTAAGCGGGTTCAATTGCATGGCGTGCTTCGCAATGAAATTGTCTTTGCGCCTTAAGGTGTGACCAATCCACAACCATTTCCGTCTTCATACCATATAGCGATGTCAATTGGCTTCTAATACAAAACTCTGCGTTTTACTTTCAAAATGATGCGCAGACATATGTTAAGGAAGGACTTCAGATTTCGAGTGATTGCTGTGGTCAGCTTCCAAGTACTGCACCCATACAGCAATACTGACTTGACATTGGAGCGAAAAAGTCAGAGCTTGGTCTTAGTGCTTTAAACATTGCTTTTCCAAACATTAACCAACATTCCGAAAGCAGCTTTTGCCTTCCTGATTCTGCTCATTACGTCGAGTTCGGGGCCAACGCCAGTCAAAATGGTGCTTCCCAAATAAGGAAAGTTCTGAAATTTCTCGACCTGCCCAAAAATGTTATGTTGGGAGAAAGAGCTTGGAAAACGAAGGATTTTGGTTTTCGCTGCATTTATTTCGATCTGGTGTATATCAAAAATCCTATGCACAAAAGCAAGCAGATATCATCAGCGTAATCAAGATACTCCAGGTAAGATGTCATTGCTATTGAACACCTCTGCTTTTTTCCACCAGGAAAAGAAAATGTGAAAGGCACTTTCGTGTGTAGTCTTTATAACAGCAATGATTTTAGAAGGGATACCCCTCCTGCGCATGGCTTTTCATATGAACTCTCAGTTCACGCTATCAAAAGCCTTCTCAGAATCGATAAAAAACAGATTAAGCAGAGACCTGTACTCTACGCATTCCTCTACGGTGGCCCGCGAGGTGCTTATATGATTGGTGAAGGATGATCCAGAGCCAAAGCCTGCTTGTGCGGCATCGAAAGTTAAGTGTAAATGTACATTAACCCTGAGCAGAATTATCTTCGCTATTATTTTGACCACTGTCTGCAGAACGCATATCCCTCGCCATCGCCAATTTCCTCAATCCATCAGATTGACCTTTTTTGTGCAACTTGACAATCATAGCCTCATTCTACTTCTCCGGAAAACGCTCATTTTCATAGGTAGCAATAGCTTCCGCGAGAATTCCATCAGTGTTAAAGCTTTGTTCTTATTGGGGGCCTTTATCCCGGTTGCAATCTTTGTGTTGTTGGTGGTGCCAGTGCGAATTCAGGAGTTTGCTACTTCAGATGGTTTGGGACACTCGCGCTGTCATCTAATTAGTGAAATACCAACGAGAAGTGCTCTCTCCATCTTCTGAGCTCGTCCTCATCTGCCATAAGTAGAGAACCGACGACATTTTTTACAGGACGCTGTTTGGTGCTACATCCCTCTGTAAGCTCCTTGGTAACAGTATAAACAGTCCTACTGTCGTACCAGGTAATGCAGCTAGATGTGGTTGCATTTACCTCGTCTCACACTACTCTTCCTTTTTTTCACGTGGTATTGGGCTTAAAGTTCAGATTTCTCTGCTGGTGGGGTTGATTCAATCTGAACTTTGAGTAAAATATGCTCCCCAATCTGTCTCCCGGAGTCAGTTGATAACCATGTGCAGTGGTTTCTATGCCTTTTACCGATAAACCTCTGCGCCCCGAATGTGAAAACATTTTTAACAGATCTCCTGTGTACATCCATCGCTGTTTTCTCAGATCTGTTGATTTTTACCGCTCTTAAGCTGAGATGGTCCAAGGTAGCTAGAGATAGATGCCGTACCTAGACGTATTTCAGCTACCTTAAGACGGTGGTCGTGTTCCATTCCGATATCGGCTTCACGCCTGTTATGAACGTCATAAAGACAGCGTCTAAATCGCCGGCAAATACCGATGTGGTTAATCAGATTTAATGTTCTCTGCTTGTCAGCGGTGTCCAAACTAACCGCTGTTTTTTACAATGCCGTAAACACCCACTACGTGTCTAAGCGCGGTATAGTTGCTTTATACTTTGACATTGAAGCCTCCCATCACTATCACGATGTCACCATTATGCGTTAAATTATCGGCAGCACCTAATTGTTCGCAGAAGCTATACTTTTCGTCCTTAGTCAAACATTACATCGGTGTGTAGCACTGGGTGATGGTTACCTTTCTTACCATACGGTAATCGGGCCAATACTATCCTGTCATTATGATGCCTCTACGATAAGCGGCTCTTTCGTGCTGCTGATGTTAACATGAAATATGCCATGCAAGACACTTAGCGTTCTGTATTTGAGCACATTATCAAATGTACATCGGCTGATTTGCTTTGAGTAAATATGGAAATATGGTCATATCGTTTTAGGTGAAATACAAATCGGGCAATACTATTATATACGACATTGAGCTTTCGTCTGGAGTCGTAGTCGGGGCAGCAAAAGATTTCAGAACCATATAGCAGAATCGGTATTAGGAGGGTTTTCGCTAACAAGAGCCTTGTCCGTGTAGGAACAAAGCGATGTGCAGTCCAGAGAGCACGTAATCCACCATATATCGTACCTATAGAGGCGTTTATGTGGGTAGACCAAGTAAGGGTCCGGTTAAATATCAGGCCCAGGTTGTTGGCGCAGTCGACGTACTCTATTGGACTTTGGGCTAGTTGGATTGTTGGAAAGTGAGTAAGGTCCAGTTTTCTTTTATGGATCACAAGTGCTTTTGTTTTCTGGTCATTAAGACGCAGTTCTTTCTTAGCTGACCAACCAAGTATACGCTGGAGATCTTCATTCACCTGCGCAGTGGCTTCGTGAACCAAATTCATGGGAGAACTTAAGTGGATCTGGACTCTTTTCTGAGCTTTAAGCAAAGTATAGTGTGATTAACGGTGTCGAATGCTTTCGAAAAGTCAAGTAACGTTAGTATTGTAGCATGGTTGTCATCAATAGCTTTCATAATTTCGTCAATTACCAATAATAACGCAGTCTTGCAACTTCGTTTTTGACGGAAGCCAGATTGATTCTCACAAAGCAGTTCTTTACACTGTAGATAGATTTGAATCTGTTTGAGAATACATTTCTCAAAAACTTTTGAAAGGAACGGCAGAATTGAGATATCCGTTTTGGAACAAGAAATTTGTTTATGAGTGCGACTTGCTGGGCCACCGTTCAACCAGCACTTGCCCTGTTTTATGGCACAGAAGACTCATCATATGTCCTTTCCAATTTGCAATCTCTGAAGAGACTACTAGATTGGGGCCACAAGGGGACGTGAAGTAGCACTAACTAGCAGAGTTGCAAGGTGTTCGGCTGCAGAGGCGATTTCTGGTTTTTTTAACGTACCAACACCCGCCGAATGATGTTACTTCTATGAGGCCAATACTAGTCTTTTGTCATCCAAATTGATCCAAATCCTAAGGCCAAATGACCATCGTGCACGTCGAACATTTTCACCGAAAAGTCATTCTCAGTTACAAGCCAAATTTTTTGTCAATTGGCTTTCTTAATTTGGTTAAGCCAGCAACTGCAGGTATTCCAAGAGCAACCTTTGTAAATATAAGAAAAAATTAACCGTACTTCTTCCGAGATGATGTCAGCGAGTCGGTTGCAGCCAACACATACCTCTATCACTACATATTAATCGATACCACGTGCCAGCGTGTGTCACAATCGACTTATTCAAGTTCGATGTACGTGTTATCGTCAGAATCAGCCTTTCAACTAGGACCCTGCTCGTTCGATTTATAACCTTTAGACTCTTTTTTTTCACTATATTTGGTCCATTGGCCATGCCCCCAAACCAGAAATTTAAGACAACTCGGAGGCGAGCGTTCAATGCGAAATTGGTGGAATACTGCGGTTTTAGGCCTGGAAAGCTGTCCATCAATAAAGTTTTCATTTTGCGACAAGTTTTGAAAAAATCCAAGAGTTGCGGATCTACGAAGATACAATTTTCGCGCGGTGGGTGATCCCCGTGTCTCAAACTGGGGGCAGCTGCCTGGATCAAGCATTCTGCAGAAGTTAGTTTGTTGAAAACCTAGACTAAAGTTGGATCAAAATCAAGCTAAAAGTATTAAGGCATTATGCATGCGAACCGCATTAGACTGGGTTGCAACGTAAAATGTAATGAACTTGCCGTTCAACAGGCAATGAATGGAGAAGAACTATATCGTTAAACAGTCGCAAGCATATATGTTCTGTAAAGACATATGAGGACATTAGGTCAAGTTCTGCAACTGGTTCGGAAATTCTTTTTTGTTTTACGTGGTGAATACGGGTAGAATTATTTAGCTCACAGTTGAATTCAAAATAATTATTTTTAAAACGAATTGAGCAAACTTAATATAAAATTTTCTCTCAGTCCTCCCAAAACACCTGGCTTGGATTTGCTCAATATTGTACGTCAATCGTGTTGCTTATGAGCGAGTAATTCTCAATAAAGCTCTGAAATATCATATGCCTACGTTTCAGCGGTAGCGGTTATTTAGTCAAACTCAATTTGTATAAGAACCACCAAGGGTGTGCAATTAAATTTCAACATAACAAATGAATCAAGATCTGG
This sequence comes from Volucella bombylans, assembly GCA_949129095.1. Taxonomy (NCBI): domain Eukaryota; kingdom Metazoa; phylum Arthropoda; class Insecta; order Diptera; family Syrphidae; genus Volucella; species Volucella bombylans. The sequence goes on along the minus strand of OX422141.1, from coordinate 198,436,343 downwards.
AATTCCACAAGACACTAGGTAACACTATCCACTTGGAATTTTGATATTTGGTTCTCCCGAAAATACCATTAGGTTCTCTCGCCTTGGGGAATTTCTTAAATATTGGGCCAGTTTTGTGAGAATATTTCTCCTATTTTTGTGGTTAACAAGTTTGTCTCGTCTACCTACGTATGAAACCTTATATCCAACGATGTGGTGATTTATTGCCGCTTACAATAAAAGACACACGCTGTGTTATTCAAGTCGAGTGGCTATGACAATATTTGCGTTCTTGTGACTTAGTGGCTTAGTTGCGTACTCGATATTTCATTTTTTTTTTTTTTAAAAACATAAAATTTAGTGCAAGAGTCGAGCATTTTCTAATACATATCACTATCTTCTTCGGTCACACAAAAAACAAAAAAAAATCAAAATTTGTCCACTGCCCCGGTTGTAGATCAAGACAAATTCCGTACAAGATCAAAACATAACTCAATAAAAAAAAAGGAAAGAAAAATATATCGAAACAAAAAAAAAAAAAAAAAAAACTGCAACAGAAACCATCGTCCATCGACGAACACTAAACAAACACATTTTTCTAACCTCGTCAAACACACAAGAAATATGTTGTTCCCTCGGAGAGCGTAATATCTTCAGAGCGCAACCGATAAAGATGGGACCGTTCCGCTTGCTCCTCCTGTGGCCTCTTCAACATTTACATTTATTTCTTAATAATTCTTAAGGACTGCAAAGAACTCTTATGTAGCTGTGTAGTAGTAAATGAAACACCACCAACAACAAGAACATACAAAAAAAAAAAACAAAAAAAAAAAATATCTAAGCGATTCCTTGTGGCCTTTGGACAAACGATAGAGGCCAAGTCTAAGTCCGAACCGTAAAAGAACATAAACCACATTTCTCTACTTTGCTCAGATCAAAAACTTGTCGGCTGCTGGAGGTTGCGCAGCAGCAACACAAGCAAACACACAAACGAAATATGAACGTAAGAGTTATCCTTTTTTTATCTTATTTCCTCGCCATACGAGTAGTTTGCTCCCCGAAGAAGAGCTGAAGAAGACCGAGAATTTATAAAAAAGTGAAGTAAAAAAAAAAACTGTTTTCTTAAACACACATCCACTTAGAGAATTCATAAGAAAACCATGAAATATTAAATGAGATGAGAGCGCAAAAGCAAAAGCAACACCAGCACGAGCACCGGCTCCAGCACCATTACCAGCGATAGGCAGAACAAAATCTGAGGAAAAGAAGAAGAGCTGCTGTTGCCATTGCAGACTTAACCAGGAGGATGGAGTCCAGAACAAGTCTTGAATCTGGATATTGAAAATTGTTCAAATTCAATGGAAAAATGACAATGTTGACATAGAAAATGCTCGTTTAAACGTGCGCGCGCACACATGGCAGGGCATGTGTGCGTGTTAGCTCTAGGCAAATACAACACAATTCTGCGCGACACTTGAACACACTATCATAGTCCAATAAGACGAAGAAGAAGCACAAAACGAGACCAAAAAACATCACAGAACAGAAACAGAAACAGAGTAAATGTGTATACACCTATTTCTTATATGAATGGTAAAAACCTAAAACATACACAAAAGGGTAATTGTAGCGCAGGCAGGATTGTATCGAGCATGACTAGAGCGTACGAGTATACTCGTATAGTCGTATACTGCATCACCGTTTTACTCTCTGAGAATACTACTTGTTCTCTGAGAGGAAAACTACGGAGATAACGAGAGAGATACGACTTACGAGTATTGTAGAGAGAGATGAATGAGAGAGTAAGTGCCTTTGCAGAAGAGAGCCAGAGAGCCGAGGAAAAAGGAACTCGAAAAAAAAAACCGAAAAAAAAGTTATGAAAGAAATATTTACAAATACCAACAAGATTACTCCAATGAAAGCAAAAAGATCCTCTGCGATCATATTATTATTAATTAACAAGTATAGGTGACATTCTTTTGATGTTGTTTGTTAATGGAGTAAGCCGGCTAGTGTTGCCAATGTTCTATTGACGAAGTACTTTTCCGAAATATCTTGTTCGAAGCAATGTTTTTCAGCCAATTCGGAATAGGAAACAGTCAAAATAAACAAAAAATTGCATCGCTATTGAAACATAACATATTGTCTGCGGTAATTGTAGTCGCATGATATCTCAGTTCGCAGCTCAACTCTTTGGTTTTCTTCGGTATTTGAACAAAAGTTAAAAGGTGTCATGATGACATAATACTCTCATCCTTCTTAATAAGGGATAGCTTTATTTTCGAAAGCACATATTGTATAATACGATTTTAGAATCCTTCGGTAAATCTGCAGCAAAAATATGTTAAACCAAGGCAGGCGAGCAAAATTTGTAAAGAGATGTTGATGCCAAGCTTAGGAGTTGGTATATCTAATCTTCGGTACCGCAACTTTGGTGACTTTTTTGGTTTCAAAGTGGACATATGTATACCTACTCTACTTCACGTGAGTAGTTGAAATGTATGTAAGACGCTTTTAGTGATTGCTTAGAATGATGTAATATATTGAAAAAATTTCGGAATTGACAGAAACTAATGCTAATGGGCTTGCTCAGAAATAAAACAAAACAAATTGAGAAAGAGACGATTGCGGACAGGAATCTTTCGTCGAGACAATCAATGAAAAAGTTACCCCTAACGATCTTGGCAAAATCAGTATTCAGTGATTTGTAGTATTTCCTAAACGCTGATATATCAAAGAAACAAAAATTGCTATAAAAGATACTACTCTTAGTAATTGTTTGACTTAGAAAAAGAAAGTACTGAGCATTTACGAGTATACTAGGGGCGTTCAATATATTCTCGGTAACGATATGAAGGAAAATGCGAATTCAATTTAAATTGTTTTTATTTTTCAATATAATCTCCCCTAACATCAATGCATTTATTACATCTTGAGATAAGCTTTTTTAAACCCTCAAAAAATAAATTTCCTCTTTCTCTGCAAAATACCCATTTATTGCCGACTTGAGTTCTTCATCATCCGAAAATCTTTTTCCACGAAGATATTTTTTCAAATCCAGAAAGAGGAAATAATCACTAGGGGCAAGGTCTGGACTATAGGGTGGGTGTTGGATTTCTTCGAAACCACAATCTCGCGCAGCAGCCTTGGAAACTCGCGCCGTGTGAACAGGAGCGTTGTCATGAAGAAGCAACACACCCGCTGCGAGTTTACCCCGTCGTTTCTTTTTAATTTCCTCCCGCAAATTGTGCAAAGTGGAAGCGTAGGATGTGGCGTTGATGGTTTCACCTTTTTTTTTGTACTCAATGAGCAAGATTCCCTTTGAGTCCCAAAAAACTGTGGCCATGAGCTTCCCGGCAGACGGGGTGACTTTGAACTTCTTCGGGGGGTCTGTTCCTTTTTTATGCCGCTGCATGGACTCTTGTTTGCTTTCAGGGTCATAGTGGTGGACCCATGTTTCGTCCCCAGTAACAATTCGATCCATAACACCGTCCGCGTTCTCACTACACATCTCCAAAAGCTCTCTACAGCATGCGATTCTCACTTTTTTCTGAGGCGCTGTGAGCATTCGTGGCACCCACCTTGCTTTTAAGATGGTCATGAAGAATGGTGTGAATGGTACCAATTGAAAGCTTGGTAATCTCTGCCATCATTTTCACCTTTATTCGAGCATCCTCAAGAACAAGTTTTTCGACTTCTTTGATGCTTTCTCCCGTACAAGCAGTAGCCGGGGCGCCGGAGCGGGGGTCGTCTTCAATGCTCTCTCTGCCTCTCTTGAACGCACTTCACCACTTTTGCACAGTTGATAATGAAGGTGCGGAACCCTGGTAAACAGCCACCATCTCTTCATGAATAGTTTTTTGACTTTTTCCTTGCTTAGTGAGAAATTTAATTACAGCGCGATGCTCAATTTTCACCACCATCGTCTCAGTGCCATTATTATTCTGTTTAACTAGAGATAAAACGCGAATTAATAATCACATTTATATGAAATTTTACATGAATGCACTAAAATAATAGTATTACTTGATAAATAAGTCAATTTATATATACAACCACAGCTTCACCCCGAGAATACCGAGAATATGTTGAACGCCCCTCGTATTTGCTTATTGGCAATAAGTATAAATATTCATTTCTGTTATTTACAAGAAGTAGCAATAAAACAATAGTCCTTGGTGCAATACAAGAGATATTTGTATTGAAGGAGTACAATATGCTCTTTAAAAAACTTCAACATTTTGGAAGCCAGTGAAAATATAACCACGTTCTTCTTTCAACCCAGTTTACTGCAGTCTAATGATGGACACTATATACTAATAAAAAAACTAATAATGGCTAATTTTTTTTGGGAACCCTTTTGAATAATGTGATAGCACAGAGCATATGCAGTGAACAGACCTATTATAAATACGTGAGCAATCAATCAAAATTGATTGTTCCGGATCTCATAACACGGACAACAACTTCAGTTCGATTGTGCATGTGTTTTAGGGTTTCTGAAAGAAGTATTTGCTAAACCTTTAAGTACAAAAAGAACATTAAATTGACACGTCTGACACCCTTACTCATGCAGGCTAAAATAGCAAGGACATTCCCAGCCTGTAGCATAGTCCCAGTCCCACTGTCCTATGCCGTCATAGGGTTCACAATTCTATACGGAGGAGGTTAAAAAATATATGCCGAACCAACTAATGACCTCGGATAAAAACAGACTCACTACTGACGAAAACATCAACTGTTTAAGGTACCACGAAATTGGGATCTGCACGTGGAATGTTCGGACCCTTAACAGGCCACGTGTGGCAGAACGCCTGATTGCTATCACACAGATATAACCACCATCCAGGAAGTCCGATAATCATATTAGGTGATTTTAAAGCCTGGATAGGAGAGGAGGAAATTCTTGGTAGGACAGTTGATAAGCATAGTCTATACGACTCAAGCTTTTTGACTTTGCGGTAGTATGGAATATAGCAAGAACGTTATTTCCTCATCTCCATATACAAAAGGAGACATGGCATTCTCTGGATAACGAAATGCTAAACCAAATTGATCACCACATTATTGCAGCCAATGTATTTCCTAAGAGACACAACAAGGAAGAACTACTGTGGGAAGATATAACTTAGAAAAGCCGCAATCGCAAGAGAACGTAAGAATCTTCGCCGAACGCGTATGCCGAAGTATCTCAACAACTCCTATGCTGCCGTATGCCAAACCTTTAAAAATGAGGAGGGAAACCTTGTAGTAGAGTCATAATCAGTTCTCAGAATATGGAAATCCTTTTTCTATAGGCAATATAACAACAAATAAGCCCACCATCTCGCCGTCAGGCAGAATAGACCATTAACTTAGAGAGTGATAGCCAAAACTTCCAGCCACCTGACCAGAGCGAAGTTAGGATAGCTAGATCTTAGCGGAAAACCAACAAAACCAGATGGTTTACCGGTCAATTTCAAAGCTGTTGGAAATGACTGTGTGGACAGCATGAACCAAATTATTTCTCAGATTTGGTCAGAATAGTGTATGCCTGATGCATCGTTTGCAATAACCACAAAAAAATGAGACCCCCTCAACTGCGCCAACTAAAGACGCATAAATCTATTCAAAATCGCATATCAGATCTTATCTTCCATATTATGTGAAGGTCCAAAACCCTTCTTCAGCAACCTGATTGGCCCATATTAGTGCGGTTTCAGCCCAAGAAATTCCACAATCTTTACACTCCGATATATCATGGAAAAACTCAAGAAGAACAACCATTTTTCATCGATTTTAAGGCCGTATAGCATTTATCCCTGCCAAGCTGCTACATCAAAGTCGGTAAAAGGTTTTAGACAAGGTGACGCGCTGTCATGTGACTTCTTTAACAACATGCTTGAGAGGATTGTGCAGAAGCCACAATTGAACAGTGAAGGCACAATATTTCAAAATATTGTAAAACTATCATACTAGCGTACGCAGATGATATTGACATAATTTGCAGTGCTCACTGTTGAAAAAATGGGTTTAGAAGGGACACACAACATGGAGGAATTGAACGGAAACTAACAATCGACGGCTATAATTTCGATTTAGTTACGGACTTTGTCTGCTTTGGATCTGTTATGAAATCTACCAACAACACCTCAGCAGAAATAAAACGAAGACTATCCCGAAAAACTAAGGAGACTCTGCATAAGATCTTGATCATCCCAGTCCTACTTTATGGCGCTAGAATTGGACCTTATCGGATAACGATGTCCAACGCTGTTTCGACGGAAAAATCCTTCAAAAAATATCCGGCTCCGTTTACGTTGACGGGCTTGGAGCAGAAGATTCAACTACAAACTATACGAAATGTTCCGCGTCAAGGAATCGCGCATAAGTCGGTTCAGATGGCGAGGAAGACCTCACTTTAAGTGGCGCGCAAATGTAGAAGCGGACCTCAAAGGAACTGGAGTGCGCAGCTGGAAACAGTTAGCTATATACCGGAGATATGTAATCAGAAACATTTTGTTGAGTGCGCTCATCTTAAGTCAACCGTCAAACAATGAGAAGTACTGGCAAAGCGCTTTTCATTTCTTTTTTTTCCTAAAAACTGTACGTTCACTCATGGATGTTGGTTGTTCAGTTTAATAAAGTCAAAGGCTCCTAATAATGGAACGAATAGACGATAGCTCTCATGATTTCTTACTCTACAACTTAAAGCAGAAAAAGTTTTCCAAGAGAATTAATGATTCCTCACAGCTGCTCATAGTTCGTCATTTATTTTCAATATTTGCTTCCAGCTGGATGATGACTATGATCTTTTTTAAAAAGAAGTCCTAATTAAGGTTAGCAGCTTATATTTATGTACAACTGTGTTTATGTTTTTACAGCACATATGGTTCAGTTTTAATTCAATCAAATCAACCGAGTGAACTAAAACGGATGTTTGGAACATAATTTTGTTTTTGGTTTTTCTGATATTCAGCGACAGGCAGTTCCTAAGTCGAACAGATATCAGACAGGAGTATCTCCTTTTGATCAACGCAAACGTTCTGCATGACTATACAAAAGTTATTGTAGTTTGTTCAATAAATATTCTGGCTGACTAGTCTACTCTACATCATGTAGCAAACAAAGTGAACGAAGATTTAATAGGTTTACAATGGAGTATGAGCAAATTTTCTTGGAGTACCCAGATTTTATATGCGCCAATCACTTTTCTTCTGAAGTCACAGTCAAATTTACAGAAGAATCTCACCTCCACATAAGTGAATTGACAAGAAAAGAGATTTGGCTAGAAGTAACTTAATTTTAGTTTAGAGGAAAAATGTTGATTGCTTTAGGGCACGGAGTCCGTCATAAATAGTCCGAGTTAAGGACCTGTTCAATTTTATACCCAGATTTTTTATAGGCTCAATGTACATGATAGTATTACACCCATTTATATTTTTTATAAATGACAAGTGCTTTAGACAGAAGAAGACAGAGGTCATTCTTTGAACACAATTTTGATGGCACATAGGTCTTCTTTCATGTGAAGCGGCCGACTAAAAATAGTTTGGACATCGTCGGCAAACATGTGTACACAACAATATTTAATTTGGACGGGAAACTCGTTCACATACAAAGTAAAGGGCATTGGTCTCAGAATGGAGCCCTGTGGTACGCCGTATGAACAGGGAGCACTCCGGACATTTCGTTCTTAGCCACGGCATTGATTCGGTGGAAGAAATTTACGTTTTTGGTGTGGCGCAAGCTCAAGTATGAGTACAAATTAAAAAGAAAGCGGTTTTATATTATACTTTATTTATTTCTAAGTAAGAACACATAAAGGTACTTCATGTGCAAGCAGTTCACAGAAAAAAATAGAAAATGTAAAACAGATAAACCAAATTTACATATGTTTATAAGTTCAGTTCATATAAATATTTATTAGTACTAAATCTGAAATGGTTTAAAAAACAGGATATCTAAAATTGTGGAACATTAATTTTTTTTTGTAACTATCTTGAAGAATTAACACATTTCTCGGAAATCAACAATGTATTGTCTAGGCAAATTGGAGTTTTGCACATCATACTCGTACAGGCGTAAAAGATTTTACGGCCCTTATTTCTCAGATGAACCGAACATCGTGTGCTGTATTGACGTCATTATTATGCAGGTTCCTCTACATATGGTTCCTGAACAGATCGGAGTCTCCGAGGTACATATAAGTGGGTTTTGTCCTCTTTTAATTCGGAACTCGGATATGAGGTGGAATGCAAGTTCCTTTTAAAATGCTCGTCTTTTCGGATTACAGGGCTGGGAATTATTTTTCCAAATAATTATTCAGTCCAGAGGTGCTTGGAAATAAAAAGAAAAAATGTAAATGGCCACCGTCGGCTACTCCTTGACACAAACTAATTTGCAAACAGCTCATCCAAAGTGTCGACACCTGTTTTAGTAGCATTTTGAAAATCAATAATTGCAGGCAATTGCGTATCTTCCAGGGATTATACAATCATTATGAAATAGTGTAGAAAAGAGGATGACATTTTTAGATGTTTTTGCAACTTACTTATACAAATATTGAACTAGGAGGTTTTATACATATGTACGTCTGTTTTAAAGCGCAGATGGTATCTTCCTCTTATTTTTCTACACGGTTCCAAGAGATGTAAAAAAAGTTTATTGCTATTAAGCGTTATAAAAGGTCATACTGCATTTAGTTCGAGATAGGTGCTCAGTCACTTTTACCTGTGGATTGTAACTCTTTCGAAAAGGTCCTTCGGGTTGCATCCCAACATAAATTTCCATTTTAATGCAGTAGAACCCTTTAGAATCGACAAGAGCAAATGCTTTATTGCCATATTTAGCCGGTTTGTTTGAAATAAACTGCCTAAACGGAGCTCGGTCTCTAAAGGATTCTAATTTGTCATCAATCAATTCATTAAGTGTATAACATTCTTTACAATTAGAAACGAACTGGTCAAATATGTCCTCGATAGGCACTAGCTTATCAAATGCAACACGCTCCGTTCTGTTTATCATGTTATCGAACCGCAAAGACCGCAATGAAATTTTAAATCTTTGTAGAGGCATCGTTGTGCAAAACAGATCTATTCCACTGCTATCGGTTCCCCATTGGTCTTGAAGATTCAATCATCAATGTGCCTGTATTTATTTTTGGTCAGTCTGCTTGATCATATGCTCATAATTTTGCTCATAAGTAGGAGTTATACCTGCTAGCTTTATATTTGCCATTCCCTTGGCACCAGGAGCATGAGTAGTAACATTTTCGGAACGGGTTCTTAGATTCGCATAACTTTCTTTTTTACTCCACATATCCACAAAATAAGAGCAGCTCGGTGAGCCTCCATTTCTAATACAATCTGGCTTAACTTTATCTTCGGAATCAACTATTCCGAGCGAGTCCTGTCCACCTTTTGTCCCACTATACACTTCTGAATCTTTCTCCGAATCAGTGAACGGCTCCTGGTCAGATCCTTCATCGAACTCGCGAACAGTTTTTTCAAATAATCTTGCTCTCGCTCGAACGACATTATTAGTTCACTAAATGAAACTGAAGACTAAATATAGGGTTTTCCAATAAGGACTTCACAATTTTTTTGTTAAATAAAACGCAAACCATTTGAGATATTTAAAAAAATTTATTATCGGCTTGAGGTACAATCAAAACATTTATGAATGGAACTCGACTTCGTTCATATGGCCACCGCGGGCACGTCTGCAGCGGTCTATTCGTTGGACCCAATTTTCAAGGACTCGGCCACACATTTCGGCTGAAACGGCCGCTATTTCGCATTCAATGTTGGCTCGGAGCTCTTCCAACGTCGTCGGTGTGTTGGCATAAACCAATGACTTAACGTAGCCCCACAGAATAGTCAAGCGGCGTTAAATCGCACGAACGAGGCGGCCAATCGACTGGCCCATTTCTTGAGATAACACGCTCACCATACTTACTCTTCAATAAATCGATTGTAGCGTGTGCTATGTGGCTTGTGGCATCATCCTGTTGAAACCACATGTCGTCCAAGTCCATATCTTCCAATTCGGGCCAAAAATAATTGGTGATCATGGCGCGATACCGCTGACCCTTCACAGTAACGTGACGATCGTTATCGTTGACGAAAAAATATGGCCCAATAACACCGTTGGCATGCAAACCGCACCAAACAGTTATTTTTTGTGATTCATGAAGCACATGTGGATTTTCACCTGACCAGTAACGCATATTTTGCTTATTGACGAACCCATTGAGCCAAAAATGAGCTTCGTCACTGAAGATGATTTTGCGATGAAATTCATCATCTTGGCGCATCTTCTCCAGAACCAAATCGAAGAACGTACGTCGCTTCAAATGGTCCATCGGTTTCAATTCTTGAGTCAGCTTGATCTTGTATGGGTATAAACCAAGATCCTTACGCATAATGTGGTTTGAGCGATGCCCAATTCTTGAGAACGCCGTGGAATTGACTGATTTGGATCGTTTGTTACGGACGCCTGAACGGCAGCCATATTTTCGACACTTCGACCAACCCGTTGTCTCACTGACACGGCAACATCACACAACGACTATGTAGACTCAAATTTTTGCACTAAACTTGTTATTGCCTAGGGCGATAAAGTTGCAGTCACTGAATCCGAATTTCGGTAGAAAATTTTTATAATTTGCAGACGTTGTACGTTCGAGTACTTTACCATGATGAAAATGTTGAGTTTACTGAATAAATTGATAACGACAGTTTGATGATTATTAAAAGAGTGCGTTCACAAATTAAATTCAAAGTTGTCAAGTCCCTATTGGAAAGCCTGGCCAGATGCTTTTTGGTTTTAGAAAATATAATTTTTTTTAAGGTACAGCTATCGTAGTCTGTATTCCATAGAGCTTGAGCAGTATTTCTTAGGTACTAGTATTTTTGTTTGCCTTCCCCAGTCTTTTGGGAAAGGTGAACGTGTAATGTGGCAAAATAGTAGCCAAATATTTATTTTATAAACCATCTAGGCCAATTGCGGTTGCTTTTACAGACAGTACGGCATGTAGAACTTCTTCATTACGCATGCAACAAAAATTTGGACTTTATATCGTTTCATTCCTACCTATCGCGTCAATGTAATCAGAAGGACTTTCATTACTTTCTTCCCCACAACAATAGATTGACTACCTCAACGCCCAAGCCATATAAGTAAACCTCTTCGATGCCTTTGACAACAGGGCCTCTCAACCCATTCTGGGATGGCGAAGCTTTTGACGCACAGACTACCAAATACAATAGATATTCTTTATGCTTAACAACAGAAAAGTCAATGTTAATCTTGGACTACCATTGATTTTCGTAAAAACTAACCAGGATATCCCTTAATGGAGCATCCAATCCCCATAACTTTAGCTCATTGTGTTTGGTGTGCACAATTCTGTTTGACTTAAATGAATCCGGAACAAGAGCTAGCGATGAAAATATCTTGGGAAAAAGCACCTCAATTCAATAGGATACTGCCGGTTCAAAAATGTTAAAATATGCTAGAAGCCATAGTTGTTGCTACAAACTTCCTACGTGATAAGGACATTAGACGCTTCTATCTTCCATGCACAGATTTTTGATTTTATGACAGCCAGCCAGGCTTCACCACAGAGTATATCAGAAAATTTTTTTAAGATGTATTGATACATTGTCAGACAGCTACGTCACTTTTAAAGCCCCCCAAGTCATATAATTGTAGGTCTTAGTAAGTTCTGCAGCTTAATATAGACAATAATACCACACAAATATGGCCCTGAGCCTTTTGATGACTTTTCTAACAACCAGTTAAAATTTAAAATAATGAGAACATCAAAAAATGATTCCCGCAGAGAACGAGTAAGCCGGCTTATGACATGGGAAGTTATTAAATTCTCAAAAAACATCCTTGCAATGAAAATATACCAAGGTCAAAGTTACAATTGACTTCTGGTGGCTGCCATCTCACAAACCTATATCAAGAAAAGTGGCTTTGAACATTCTGGCCGACTCTACCCTGAAGACACAAATACAGCCCAGCATACCATATGTAATTGTCCTGTCACTGATCGGCTCAAGTTTAGCACTACTTCCTACATTTTTCGAATTTGTAATTATTTTTTATTTAATTTTTACCAAAAGGGGCGAAATGAATAGCTTCTTAACCATGCAGCAGTGCGTGAAATATAAGTTAGTAAAAGGCCTGTATTTTGAGTTGAGCATTACTTACTTACTCATAAATGCTAGTAGCAGTAAGAACTGCGGCAATAGCTATAAATCGTGGCCGTCATTTAGCTTCCATACGATCTTAAACTCTCTGACCAATCATCGATTGCAGCAAGCGAACGCATGGGAAAATTATTCACTGCTTGGACATGAGCCTGCTTTTAAGTCTCATTACTTCGGTGTCGTTTGGAGCAGGCCATACTCTTTAAAATTTACAATAGTTTAATCTAACGGCTTGAGGTCGGGAAGTTCGGAACATTGCACTTAAGTCATTGTTAAGTGGGTTTCTCTTTACAAGTAACAGCAAAATGTTTTTAGAATGTTTACAAACCGTAAAGTCGGAATTCGTTGGCGAGTATTCTTTGCGTGCCAGTTACGCAGAGATTCGACTTTTAGTTTAGTGCGGCTGTAAGAAAGTCTCTAGAATGTATTTTGTATATGGAAGGTAAGGCAAAAGTATGTGAATGTGGCATAGTTTTTGCGAATGGCGTGTTACTGTGCTTTGACTTTTATGTTGTAAACCGATAGAGAATTAGACAATAGCATTGGAGCGATACACACCTGAATAATACGGAACTATTGTTTCTGTTTATTTGACCAATTTCCGGTGTGCTATCTTAACGCAGCAGCGTAAATTTCGTCGTCGTTTTCCTCGTCGTTCTGCACCATATGCGGAAACATTTAAGCTGAGCGTCTCATGCAAACTGGGTCTATTAGAGATATCGCATTAAGTGGCCGTCCACGTATTGCTCGTTTGACCGAGAATATCACTGCTGTGGCCCAGAACTTCCGAGAGATGTCACAAATATCGACGAGACAATAATGGACACAATTTGGACACAATCATCAGCAGACATTCGTTGCGTCGAATTTTGGTGAAAGACCAAGAGTATCCAAATTATAATAAGCGAATAAGCCCAATTCCCCTTAAGTCGTTGTGTGAGTGAAAAAAATTTGCATTTCTGGGGCACGAAGAATCACACAAAATGCACGCAGAGCCATTGCAACCCCCCAAGGTGACTGTTTGGTGCGACTTTTGCAGTGAAAAAGTGATTAGCCCTTATTTTTTGAAGACGTCGACGGCACCACCGTAACAGTAACTGGTGAGCGCTGCAGACAAATGTTAAACGAGTTTTTTGTTCCAGCAGGACGGAGCAACCGCTCACACAGCACCAGCAACGATGGAGATTTTAAATCACCAAATTCCAGGACATGCGATCTCCAATTTTGGCCAGATTTCTTCTTTTAAGGCTTTTTGAAATCTCGCGTTTATCACAACAAACCACAAGCCTTGCAAGTGTTGAAAACCAAGATTGAGGAAGAAATCACCAATTTGGAACCAGATGTTTTGACAGCAACAATTCAAAACGAGCACGAATGTGCATCAACCCAGGAGGTGGTCATTGGACCGATATCATATTTCCAACTTCTGAGCATGTTTTCGTCTATTTTATCTTTGGCTGCCACCTGTTTTCTCGAACATCCTTACAGCACACGATGCATGAAAATACAGATGTGTGATCACAGCCCGATATTGGAGACATCAAGTAAGAATGTCCCGATAATTTTTCTGAGGTTGCACCACACCCAACAGTAGTATACTAAGGTGAGTTCAATTGAGACTGATGTCTCTGATTAACCGGTCATGGATTCTCAGTACCCCATGCACAGCATTTATTTCCTATTCATTCATTAAACGCACACTTTTGAAACAATTTCGCTCTAGAGCAACACCAAAAAATTCACATATCTTTAAATCTTATCCGTCTGTGGCACAAAATGCATTTTCAATCCTCTTCGGAGTATGAAGTACTTATGCGGTTGAAACACTTACTGGGATTGAACGTTTTAAAGACGTCTTTTTTATGATATAGTTTTGTAAATGCAAGGTAATACAACGCTGAAATTCAAGTAAATCCATCTTTGTCTTGGAAGCAGCATTAGACAGCGTTCAAGCGTTCATTCAATGGTGTATTGAGCACTGATACAAAAAGACACCACCACCATTTGTTATGGCGGATTTTTATTTTAAAAACGTTAACAGACTGTTGCCGTCAAAAATCAAATTGGGGTGCGGAATATGATACAGTCTTAATAGCTCATGCAATGTAAAGAATTTGTCAGTCAAAATAGTGTATGTGATCCAGGTCGTGTATAGCTCGCACTGCCAAGGGCATTGAATGTACTCGTAACATTTTTGGCATCCCAATACGTGACAAAGTTGTATAAATATCCACAACTACTGGTAAGCATCCAGTTTTTGTGACAAGTCTCACTGATTTCCCTTTTATAAACTGCTTTTTGAGGAATGACGCTTGAAATACTTAAACATCGCTTCATAAACAGCCCAAATTGTTGATATTTTACGCCATTCATGAGAATCTAATTGGCTATCTTCAGACAAAGAAATATTTTTTTTATTTCGCAATACTTGAACATGGACAAATTATTGACAGCAATTAGTGTCCTTCTGTCTTCATCTGTTTTCTACTGACACTGACTCTCTAGGCATTGAGTGATATCCACTGTAAAATGATATTCCCAAAAAGGTGTAAGGTTCAGTGATCGTTATGTAGTAAGGCATAAACCCGTGTCTGATCGACATTTTTATCGAAATACTCTACGGGACTGTTATGTTCCAATTGTACTTTTGAGTTTCGAAAATTGGCTTCAAAATTAGTAGTAGCATTCATTTCCATATCATACACACTATTTGATCAGATTGGGCCCACCGAATGTCATTTCTGAGAACGGATCTCATTGCTGTTAAAAGTATACTATCTTCGCTGTCGTCGTCATCACCGCAAAACAATTCAATATTTCCGGGAACATCAACTGGCATTGTTTCGTTTTTCATGATTTCGACATTAACTTCATCTTCATCTGTAGTATAGTCGGCTTCATCTCAATTTCAATAGTATCCAAAGGGCTAGGAAGTAGATTGTAACCTTTTCCTTAGAGGCTGCTGTTGAAAATGTCTGAAAATCTATGCTGATCAATTAGAGTTTTTTGTTATAGTTATTCCCACTGTTTTAATAGCTACTAACCTTTACTTTCACACAGATGGATAAAAAACTGATAGCGGGGTTGGTGGCGGTCTTTTCTCAGATAAGCTAAATCTAAGCCTCTCCTTCCGTTTTCTAAATCACTGTAGCGTGTTCCAGGCAGAAAATTTGGCGATTGAGGAAGCTCTGTCCTGTCTGAAGAAAAGCGTGATATCTCTAAAGGATATCCACATCTTTCCGGATAGTTAGGTCGCTATCAAGTCAATGGACTCAGTTTTATTAAATTCTAAAACCGCTCTTGAATGCCGATCATCTTTTATGGAAATGGCAGAGCAGTTCAACCTTCACCTTTGTTGGGTGCCGGCTGACACAGAGACATTCCAGGGAATGTTGGGCTGACGAACTTGCCAAAATTGGAACAGCTCTACCTATTTTATCGGAAAAGGGTAGCATAGGTATACAAATCGCTACGTGCAAATCAATATTAAAGCTGGATGCTAATAGAAGAACAGACCCTGGGTAACATGTCTAGCGACCAAATAGGTCTGGCCAAAACTGGATCTAAACCGCTGTGAGAGTTTGATTCTTCTAAATGGGAAACATAGCTCTATAGGCAAGCATGCAAGAAGGCTTCGCGCAATTATAAACGATTTGTGTAGAAGCTACATGGACGAGGAGGAGGAGGAGATGGTCCTATGCTCTATACATGTCCGGCTCTCTCCCAAAGAAGGAAACATCACTTGGGAGCTTTCTTCTATAATGACTTAAGTGATCTAAAGAATATAGAATTTAACAGTCTCCTACGTTTCAGAATAAGCACAAATTGGTTCCATGAGTAGAAGGATCACAATAGGCCAATGGGCCTTAGTGGGTTAGTCTTTCCAACAGCCACTTTTACCTACCTACCTATCTTTACGGTTTCAAAATTTATGAATTTTATATGTTTTGATGGATTTGCCCGTGAACACACTATTTCTAAACAACAACAACTCTCTGGAAGAACTGCAAATACTAAGCATGACTGGAAAATGCGAAACAATTGCTCCAAAGGCCAACATTTTGAAATGAAGCTCTACTGAATGAGGTGCTGCAGTATCGCTAAATCCATTTTCTTTTTGGAAAAACCGAACGACTGTAGTAAAACCAGTAGTCATAGAAATCGAAAAAAATCAAAAGAATTAAAATTTTAAACAATTGAACTTGAAGGAGTTTCATGGTTTTTCGACACTCAAGCGAGTACGATGAGAGCATATGGGTTAAGTGAAAATGAACTGCTTCACCCATTACTAGACAAATTATCATAAATCAGACAGTAGTCTCTTGCCTCGCCATTCTGTTGTTGAGGATTCCTTTGCTTTAACTCCACCTCAGATTGCATTTTATATTCAAAATTCTGCAATTCGGTTCTTGAAACTTTTGCAGTCGACCGGAGTGTTTTCGTATTGCTGTTTTTTGGACTCTCTGTAAGAATAGGTTCAATAATCGCTTCAGTTCCATGAAGATCAGAAACGGTCCTCTGCCACCAATGCTCGATCATGTTCGATTTCGCAAATAAGAATATGACGCTGGTTAGCTCTTTAAGTCAAAATAATCGCGAAATTAAATTCAATGAGGTCGGCATTTTATTAAGTAACTGTGTTCATTATAAAGGGTCTGCCATCTAACGTTTTTTTTTTTCAACTAGTGCTTATTTCGTGAATGGTAACACTTAGCTCATGTCTGATTTGACAGATAATTAGTTTTATCCTACCGCTGAACGAATATGTTGTGTATATGCTTTAACAACGCTGGGAAATATTGCCTGCGATCGACTTAGAGAAGATGCCGATTTTGCCAAAAAAAATCATCTTTTCAAATGAGGCTCATTTTGATCTTGGCGGGTATGTAAACAAGCAAAATTGTCACATTTGGGGCACAGAAAACCCGCACGCATACATTGAAAAGACGATACACCCAAAACGAGTCACTGTTTGGTGCGGATTTTGGTCCAGAGGCATAATTGGGCCATTTTTCTTCGAAAATGAGCAAGGAGTGGCCGTTACAGTCAATGGCGATCGTTATTGGGCCATGTTGAACCAATTTTTGTTCACAAAAATTGAAGAGGAGGATATTGGCAACATTTGGTTTCAACAGGACGGCGCTACGTGCCACACAGCCGAAGCTACACTCTATGTTTTGCGCCCTGTTTTTGAAGATCGCATTATCAGCCGCAGAGCTGATGTCATTTGGCCACCTCGGAGCTGCCATTTGACACCGTTGGATTATTATTTGTGTTTGTCGTAAAAGATAAGTGTTACGCCGACAAGCCAGAGACAATTGACGCTTTAAAGGACAATATTCGTGAAGCCATTGGTGAAATACAGCTGCACACAATCGATAATGTGCTTAAAAATTGGACCGATCGTGTAGGCTACTGCATGGCCAGCCGAGGCAGCCATTTGAATGAAATTATTTTCTATTATTAACCGGAAGGATAAAACTAATTATCTGTCAAATCAGACATGAGCTAAGTGTTACCATTCACGAAATAAGCACTAGTTAGAAAAAAAACGTTATATGGCGGACTCCTTACTTAACTTCCTTAGCTTGTTTATAAACTTAAAAAAAAAAACAGAGGAGTTATGATAAAAGTTCTCTAAAAGGTTTGCATATCAACTCACTCGTTTTTTAATTTTTTGCCTTGAAAATTTTAAAATTTTTGTAGACATAAAAGTATGAATAAAGGGTCAAATTGGAAGCCTCCTTGAATATACTGATGTATCATCAAAACACATACTCATATACGAGTACAAAAATATTGTAGATTGTATTTGCAATGGCATTTAACTTCGCAAAAATGGTATCAAATTAACAGTGGTGTAAACAAAAGTATATGCGAGTAGCAATGGCATCACTAGGTCCACATGCTTTGGAATTTACATTGCACTTTTGACTTTCAGTGGCGTTCAACACTGCGGGGGCTTTAGCTCATGAGTAAGAAAACAAGAAAAAAACACACAATCACCACGTCAATACAAAACCTCGTGTGTGCAACCTGAAAGAGAGTCTGCAAAGCCGCATTGGGTGTTACTTTTATTTCAAAATAATGAAAGAGAGCCAAGGACCTGCATTTTTAACTGCCATCTTAATCCATTCGAATTGCTTTTTTAATTTTATCTAATTAAGCTCATCTAATGCACTTCATTCGATCCTCCTCACAAAAATTTGTCTCTAAATTGGAAGTTTAAATTTGCAAAAAAAAAAAAAAACAATAATGTTCTCATATTTCACATTACATTATGCTACCACCATCATCATGTATAAGTGAGTAAACAACCACTTCATAGTGTCAGTCTTTTAATTTTTTGCACCTTCTCAATTTCCTCTTCTCCTCTGCAATCAAGACATCCAACTTCATTCTTATATTTTGTATTTCCTTCATTCCCTCTCTTTTCACTCAGCAGCAGCACACACCACACACTACACACTACACACCAAAATCCAAAACTCAAAACCAGACCAACAAAAGAAGGAAGAAATAAAAAAATACACAAATCCAAAAAAATATACAAAAACAAGAAAATCATAATAAATTCACACCAACAAAAGTCAAATTCACGAAAGACTGGTTCTCAGCACACCCATACATGTGCCCGGATGCCATCATCATATTCTGCACACAACTCCGGCTTTAGACTTCAGAGTATCTACGAGATGCACTGCAACATTCAATTCAGTCTGTAGTTACACCTCAGAGAGTTCGGTACGGTTTTACGTTTGGCTCTCTAAGAAAATTCCAATTTTTTTTTTTACTTAAATTTTTCGCTCGAAAAACATCTGTAAATGTATCTCAATTGAATATTTTTTGTTATTCATATAAATTTGTCATCAAATTAAGACAACATTATATAGTATTATTCATCCGGACGGTTAACAACTTAATCGAGTTGGGCAAGTGTCACATGAAGGACACATCGGAGAGGGTTCTTGTTTGGGTTTTAGTTTGCTTGTTTGCCCATTAAAAGTGTCATAAAGTCGACAGTTAAGATCATACCGCATGCGATCGTGTCCCGGTGCAGACCTTCTCTTAGTATCATCGACTTAAGTCAATTAATTGTACAAAAGTGTCATCAAAGTAGTAACATCACCAAGCGATACAAGGCGCGAATAAAAGTGTAGGAGTTGCGTTGAATACAAATAAAAAAAAAATTCAAACGTGTGTGCACAAACTTGAAGAAGTACTCGTAAACGAAAAAGGTTCGCGTTTTAAGACGTCCTTTCGTAATCATCATCATCCTCGTGGTTGAATCAAGAACCAATATACCAGCAACAACAACAACAACACCAGTTAGTGTTAAGTGTTAAACCTAAACCCATGAGCAGAGTGAAGATACTTTGCCAATTTAACAGTGTTAACAGTGGAGGATCATAGAAATCATCCCATCATCGGCATCATACTCTTGGTGAGCTATACCAGGAGCAGGAGTTATCTGGAGTCTGTGGCTTATAGTCTGCCGTCTCCTTGTGAATTAAAAACAAAAAAAAAAGTAAAAGATTGAAAATCACGTCGACAACAGCAAAAAGGTTAATTCTTGAGTTTTGTTTTCCTTGTAATCAACCTCACCCACCCTCACTAACCCTTCTTTTGTGCGCGAATCAGTGTATCTTTTCATTGTGCAACTTAGCAAGTTCTCTCTGTGACAACAGCGGCGGCGGCGGCGGCAGCAGTGGTAGTGTGGTGGTGGTGTTATCGCGAAAAGGCAATCAATTTATTGAAAAATACTCGTAATCCACCAGCCAGCCAGTTTGAGGGAGAAGAAAATAAAAAAATAAAAAAAATAATAATAAAATAAGGAAAATAGTGCTTTACCAGTGATCGTGCACAAAATAGATCGATAAGCCCGCGCGCGTATTTAAGAGAAAATAAATTACAAAAAAACAAAACGAAAATATCGGGGGGAAAAAAAATACGAGGAAACGAATAGAATTTATGTGTTTCGGTATCGGAAAATGTTTCCGATTCTCCCTGTGAATAGTTAGTCGTGCAGTGAATTAAATGCGAGGACAATGCTACGTTGAGACCATCTCACTACTCGGGGATACACAAAGACTAAATAGAGACTATTCAAGCCAACAACGAGGATTAAACCCTTAAAGAACTCGATTAGTAGTCGAAAACCATGTACGACATTAAATCAATTGAATTTGGTCGAAAAGCGGATAGCAAAAATCATCATAAAACTTTAACCAACTATTTCGATCAATATCAACAGATATCCGAACGAAGCGATTCCATTAGCACAATCAAATTACCCATAGTCACGGCGGAGAGACAGGGTTCCATAAGCCAGTCACACGACGACGACGAGGACACAATGCAAGTGTCATTAAGACGTCGGCGGATATTTCAACGGCAGGCGTGTCTACTTAGTATATTGGCGGCGTTTATTTTAGGCCTGACACTGGGTGTATTCATGCCCATGATGTCGGGTATGTCGAGTGTATTTATGGCTGGTGAAATGTTGGGTGTAGAACCAATAGCGTCGGCTGCATCAGTATCCAATCGAACAGTACTTCCAGTGCATCCGCCATCAGATTTTCCCACGATTTACGAATTGCGAAGTGAAAGTCTTGTACAACCGTCGACTACACCGCCATCGTCGGGTGAAAATATTTTCTCCGTGTCGTTCATTAAAGAGAAGGAACTACCAGCAGAGGAAGTTTTCCGAAATGCTTTCCATTTGGAACAGGATAAACTCTCTGAGGATGCTATGATTGTGAAGAAGCTCGATGCGAGCGATGGAAGTATAAAAGAATTTCGAGTACAACGAACGAGTGATGGACTCTTTCGGAAGGGCCCCGAACGAAGATTGTCAAAGCCGTCGGTACTTGAACAAATGTTACCCGGTGAAAATAGTGTCGATCTGGGTGATGCAACGTTCAATTTCATTCCAATTGCTGAGCAAATAGTTCGAAATGCTCAGAATAATAGAAATAGTAAAATAATTGAAAGCGACATCTATTGGGGTACCTTAGTGGAGACAGCTTTACCAAAAGGATTTTCAAAAAGCGATGCAGCAGCATGGAATAGCTATGTTCAAAGTGGAGTAGTAACTCGTTTAGAAACCGGCTGTGGGAGAATGCAGAATCGTTTAGTTGTATTCGCTGATGGGAGTAGAGCCTGTGCACGTTACCGTCAAAATACCGATCAAATCCAAGGAGAGCTTTTTAGTTTTTACCTGGGTCAAGTGCTAAATCTAACAAATCTGGCTCCAAGTGCCGCATCTGTGATTGATCTTGAATCTGCAACCTGGTCAAATGCTCTCCAGGATATAACAACTTCTCAGTGGAAATCCACACGGCCAGTGGTATTAACAAAATGGCTACCTGACCTCGAACCGGCCGGCATACCACAACCTTTCCAACCGCTTGAACGTCATTTGAATAAATACGATGTCTGGAATATCACGCTGGGTCCAACTACCACTACAACATCATCATCATCATTATTATCATCGTCATCGTCATCGTTGTCCGCATCGACCGATCAAGATGCAAATCAAAAAGGATTACTCAAACGGTTGGGTGCTGGTGTCCCAACCAACAACAGCAACAATAATAATAACAGCAACAACAACAACAACAACAACAACAACAGCAACAACAAATACAACAACTGGTCCTCCTCTCGTCTTAATCAATCTCAATCAGCTGCTGCTGCTGCTGGCGCTGGTGTAGTAACTTCATCTGATCCATCCTATCAACCATCAACTGACAAAGACGAATTGCATTTGAATGCAACAGTGTTGAATCGATTAATTGAGTTGGCGCAATGGTCTGATCTCATCGTTTTCGATTATTTAATTGCAAATCTCGATCGTGTAGTTAACAATTTGTACAACTATCAATGGAACGCAGACATCATGGCTGCCCCAGCACATAATTTAGCACGACAAATTAATTCTCAGCTTCTGGTATTTTTGGATAATGAATCTGGCCTACTGCATGGATATCGTTTACTAAAGAAGTATGAAGCCTATCACGGGTTATTGCTAGACAATTTGTGTGTTTTCCGACGACCAACTATAGAGGCGTTGAAAAAATTACGTGACTATGGTCCAGGGAAGAGACTACAGGAGCTATTCGAACGTTCGACTAGTCATCAGATACGTGATGTTCTACCTTCATTGCCGGATAAATCAATAAAAATTCTAATCGATCGCATCGATCGAGTACTGGGGCAAGTACAAAAGTGTAGAGATTTATTTTCAGACAGATAATGCTTTTGATAAACGACAGAGTATGGGGAATTCAATTTTTGTCTAGTGATAAGATTTCGAGATATTACGCTGTTGTTGATTGTTTTTTTTTTTTTTTTTTTCTTGTAGTAAGCGGTTAGTATTGAAAAAAAAATGTTTTGTAAATTATTTAATTTATAGAAAGAGAGTTTGTGAGAGAGATAGAGCTTTAACGACACGAGAGCTTCCTCTATTTTCCCTGTCAGTATTAGGAACTGATCCATGTATACTTCTCCCTGAATCACAGATTAGCAATATTTGATATAAGACGCCCCGAAACGTGTGCTGCTAATGTTTTCAGTAGAAAATGATTTCACATTGATATCTGTCCGAAATGATTAATGACAACAGCAAAAGTTGAGATGAGTTCTTTTTTTTTTCCATAAAAGCCTGTTGAACTTGTAAGCTATGGGGTTTACATCGAAGGAGTTCTGTATAAGAAATTTGTATAAGAAATTTTAGATATATGATCATACGGAACTAAAGTAAAATCGAATGGCACAAATCAGGGGACCCATTTCAAATAAATGGAGTGAAGTATGTGTTCCTCTGATTTTTACCGAAAAATTTGTTGTTATCATTGTTTAAGGAGTTGTACCACAAGATCTTTGATTTCTTCTCATAGAGAAAAACCAATCAATTGTTAGTTTGAAACCCGCTCCACATTGCAAATGTAACAAAATCATGTGAATCCAATAAGAACTTTGCTCCCAGAAACAAAATCTATAAGAGTGTCTTGAGGTCATGACTAAAGACAGAGTTCAGATAATTCCCAATAAAATATTGTCGAACATAGAATAGATTTGGTAATAAACAAAATCCAGTTCGTATCTCAACTCTTTTGTCTTAACTGAGCCTACATATTAAAATGCGTTGAAATCCAATCAATTATGCTGGAATGCATTTATGCCATTCATTATCTCTAAAGACCATAGTGAGACGGTTGGTGTCAGTTGGTTTCAGGTGTGCATAGCTTAGCAAGGTCGATTGACCTTCTGCTCGTCAACTCTACTGAATTTCAGTGAATTTCTCAGTGAGAAATAGCATTTATAGCGAGGTAGTAAACTATTACGGAAGTAATGTAGCAAGAAAAATCACAGTAAACTAATGAATAAGATAGAAAGTCACTTTGGTACTTTTTGTTCACTTAAAAATCAGCCGCAGTATATCGAACACTAACATTTATCATCTCGCAAAAAATGTCACATATTCAGGTCAACTTGAAACCAAGCAGCTTCTTAAATCATGTGTAATGCGAGAAGCTATTACTTATGACACTTACGGTGTTTTCGTAGCCATCAATATGCCGACCTGTATTCCCCTTAATCAAAAGCAAAGCTATAAACAATTCCATAGTTCACACCGATCTCTGTCACAGATACCAAATTCACATGCAAATGGAAGAGCCAGACTAAATTATTTCTATGTGAACTCCAGTTGGTTCTGAGTTGAAAATCCAGTTTGTAACATAGTACGAGTATGTCATCTAAACTTTCATTTCTCAGGCTCGTATACCACTCTATACCATAAAATAAGCAGCTAATGAATCACAAATGGCTGTCGAAATGAGTTATTTACCTTTCCAGGCCGACGAAGACCTGACAAATACAACACCTCATTTTAAAACTCTTACACATTTCACTTTTGACCGCTAGAGAGTGTCTCATAAATGAAAATATTCGCATTATGTTCTGATCAATTTGTAATTTAGGACTTTATTGACAGTAATCAATTTGTCTCTTCTACATTATGTCGCTGACTTTCCTCTATATCTCAATCTATTGTTCACTCTATCACACTCTCTATTCTAAAAAAAAAAAACAACAAAAAACTCAAAAACTTAAGATTTAACGTTAATAAATCACGGACTGATCAAAAATTGTAATTGTAAATATTTTGCCTCATTATGTACAGTAGGAGAGTAACCTTGTATCTATTTGTAATCTTATCATATAAAAAAATGTCTTTTACGGAGCCAAAAATAATTAAAAATATTTTAACTATAACTACGATATAAAGAAAAAACCATTTAAATAATAAAATTGTAGATAAAGTCATTAATTTAAAATTTTAAAACAACAAAACTAGCATTACAAACGCTATTTACATTTAAGTGTCACCTAAGTATTACAACATAAAACTTTGCCAACTACAATTCCATCGCTCATGTCGATCCTTGATATTAATCCTTGCTTTTTGTAAAAACAAAAGAAAAAAACAACAAAAAAACACTTTCAAATAAATAATTTAATATTATTATTATAAGTAATAATATTTTAATTAAATAAGAAAATTCTGTCAAACCCGATTGTATATATGTAAATCAATGTGATATATCATTAAAAAAAAAACAAAACATATTTTTTAATATATTTTAGATAATGTATGTAATTATTCTGTATGTAAAAAAGGAGAAATGAAAACGAAGAAAAGAAAGAAACTGAAAATCCATTAAAAAACACAATTTAAAAAAAAAATACACTTTTTGGTGTTTTCAATTTAAAATGACTTGGTGACGACGATGGCGATTTATCATCGAAAGAGTTTTTTAAGTTTTGCTGTAGTCAACGTTGGGCGTCAAATTTCAAATTGAATGTACTCGTAACTCTTTACGATGTCACCTGAGAAGTTGTCTCAATTAGACGAAGTTAGATACAAAAGATCTATGGTATTCTTATTTATATTTTTTTGCCGCACCATTTAAATTTCACAGAACACTGTGCTAACAAATGAGAACAAGGTGAAAAAGAATTTAAAATTAAGAAAAATTGGTTTGAAACATTTATTCGGCGCATTATTTTCACATTAAAACAAGCAATCGTGCAGTTAAGAATGAAATTTATTGTTATCGCATGGGTAATCGCATCAACAACGACGCGTCTTGTTTGTTTTGTTTTTTTGGTTCGGGGTCCGTTTTACGGGTGCGCGTAGCGAGGTCTTTGGGGCTTTTTGTTGGGAGTGTGTCGTCAAAAAAATAATTTAGTTTTGTTTTTAAAATGACACTTGGATATTTTGAAGACTCCGTATGTTGGTCTTTTTTGAATTCACAACTTGTTGTCGGAGGAGACCTTTATTGAGAAGTTGTGTAATTTTGGAATTTATTTGGTAATAAATTAAATGGTCGGCGGCGGAACATACAAAGAATTATTTGTTTTTGGGTGGTTAGAATAGGGGAATCTATTAAAAGTGGAAGATGTTTCTTTTTCTGGAATTCTTTGATTAACAACGGAAGTTATTTGAATGCATGAAGTTATCAGCAGAAGCAATTGAATCATGGTTATGTGAAAAACTTTGAAAACAACTTTTAGATTGTTTAGTTAACATTTAAATTTAGCTCACTTTGCACCGCAATGGTCTGTACGAGGGTTGTTGTGCCAGTTGAAACTCAAACCATATGGTATATCGATTCCAATGACATTTGTCGCTGCGTATTCGAACGCAGTCGATATGCAGTTTCATTGTCAATGGATTAAGTGGATCTTTTATGCTCAAAAAAGTGACAATTAAAGAAGCAAGATGTAAGATGCAACAATAGACCACAAGGGTCGCTTAAACCGAAATAAAGATCTACGAAAATGTTCCTTGGAATGTGTCCATAGAATTTACAAATTTTTACAATGAAAAAGTCCTGATGCATTACACGAAAGAATGTGTCGTGTACTGAATGTGTTTTCCAGGTTCTTTACAAACTAGGTTCTGCGACTTTTGACAATTGAGTGCTGTAATGATATTATAAGTACTCGTTATATCAAAGTATTGCCCTTAATAATGATCGTGTAAGGCGGAGAGTAGTGTCAATACTTGGAATGTTGTGCCGTATTGATGAAAATCGAGATTTACTAATTCCAAAGCAACATTACTGGCAATATTTTCTATGATAATGATCGTGTAAGATGTTTATGTCATTACTTCATCATTATCATTTAATTTGAGCAGCCAGTACAACAAGAGCCATAACAAGGGAAGGCGATGTGTTTCTGTTTTTAATGTCCTAGGCATCATCGTGACATATGAAATTCATCCTGAATTGTGGAGTTTTACAATTCCACAAACATAGCCTCAGAAATAGGCTCTTAACAATTTATACAAAAATTAAACCCGTGGCCACAGTTGCTGACGAGAAAATAAAAATTAACACACTGCGGACAAATTATAAAAAGGAATTAAAAAAAAACAAATGTTAACGTCGAAAAGATCTGGAAGTGGTGCTCAGGAGGTTTACAAGCCATCATTGTGGATCTTTTACGCGCTCGAATTTCTGGACAAATGCGAGCGACCTGCTTTCCCGCTAGTGCAGGTAAGTCATTTGTATGCATAAATTCAAAATACAAACAAAAAATAAAATATCAACAAGCAAATAAGAAAGGAAAGCAAAGAAATGATGTATTTGTTTAACGGTTCATAATTTATTTTTATTCAAACTTGAAACATAAGCTGCTGGTATAGTTTTTGTACATAATTTGCTGTAACCTGCCCGCATTCTTAATTTTTTTTTTTGCATTGAAGGCGCTATTTCTATTGGGAGTACTTTGTAAATTTAATAGATTGCATGTTTCAACTGCTATCTAGCCGTGAAGTGATGTAAATAACAACATGCCATTTCAATTGTTGTTCCTTTTTGTGCTTTACGTAAAAACTACTTCTCAAATCTTCAAAACAAAATTTCAAACCACTACGCGAACTACAGACTATCTTTTATTAAACTCCTTCGTCGGCATTTAATATGTGTGGAGAACATTCGTTAGTAACTGGTAATGACGCTGATTGTGGTATATTCAAGGCTGTTGTCTGTAAAAGTTCTCCTAACTTCGAGTAATAAAAGACTCCTCCATTCGATATCCGTCCATTTGTTCCAACATCTTTCAAACAAAATTCTCTCTTTGCGTTCACTACCGACAATAAAACAATACTATGAAAGCCCTTGTAGTTGTAGTATAAGGAACCTGAGTTTGCTGGCTTCTTAATGGCCATATGTTTGCTCCCAAAATATTCCAAAAGTTATATTATAACGTGACAAGAAGGACATTTAGAGCAATCTGCATCATCTTGTTCAATTATTCTCTCCCAACATCCATCAAAGAAACCACGCCCCAAAAGGAATGCAAACGCAGCAAGAGGAGTTGCTACAGAAGGCTTTCTTGTACAGGGTTTTCCAATAAGGACTTGACAACTTTTTTTTAAAATAAAACGCAAACCATTTGAGATATTTCAAAAACTTTATTATCGGCTTGAGGTACAATCAAAACATTTATGAATGGAACTCGACTTCATTCATATGGCACGTTTGCAGCGGTGGATTCGTTGGACCCAATTATCAACGACTCGGCCACACATTTCAGCTGAAACGGCCGCTATTTCGCGTTCAATATTGGCTCTGAGCTCTTCCAACGTCGTCGGCGTGTTGGCATAAACCAATGACTTAACGTAGCCCCACAGAAAATAGCTAAGCGGCGTTAAATCGCACGAACGAGGCGGCCAATCGACTGGCCCATTTCTTGAGATAACATACTCACCATACTTACTCTTCAATAAATCGATTGTAGCGTGTGCTATGTGGCTTGTGGCACCATCCTGTTGAAACCATATGTCGTCCAAGTCCATATCTTCCAATTTGGGCCAAAAATAATCGGTGATCATGGCGAATAAAGCTGACCAATCACAGTAACGTGACGATCGTTATCGTCGACGAAAAAATATGGCCTAATAACGCCGCCGGCATGGAAACCGTACCAAACAGTTATTTTTTGTGGATGAAGTGGTGATTCATGACGAACATGTGGATTTTCACCCGACCTATAACGCATATTTTGCTTATTGACGAACCCATTGAGCCAAAAATGAGCTTCTTCACTGAAGATGATTTTGCGATGAAATTCATCATCTTGGCGCATCTCCTCTAGAACCCAATCGGAGAACGTACGTCGCTTCAAATGGTCCATCGGCTTCAATTCTTGAGTCAGCTTGATCTTGTATGGGTATAAACCAAGATACTTACGCAAAATACGCCATAATATGGTCTGAGCGATGCCCAATTCCTGAGAACAACGTGGAATTGACTGATTTACATCGTTTGCTACGGACGCCTTAACGGCAGCGATATTTTCGACACTTCGACCAACCCGTTGTCTCACTGACACGGCAACATCACACAACTTATATGTAGACTCAGATTTTTACACTGAACTTGTTATTGCCTATCTACAAGGGCGAGACTTACGACCGAAAATTGGAGTCAACGCTCTTAAAGTTGCAGTCACCCACTCCGAATTTCGGTAGAACATTTTTATAATTAGCAGACGTTGCTCGTTCGTGTACTTTACCATGATGAAAATGTTGAGTTTACTGAATAAATTTTCAGTGACAGTTTGATGATTAGTGAAAGAGTGCGTTCACAAATTAAATTCAAAGTTGTCAAGTCCCTATTGGAAAACCCTTTACAAAGAACCTGAGGTTGCTGGTTTCTTAATGGCCATACGTTTGCTCCCAAAATATTCCAAAATTTATATTATGACAGCCATTTGTGATTCATTCCTTGCGATGAAGAAACGTGACAACAAGGACATTTAAAGCAATCTGCATGACCTTGTTCATCGATTCTTTCGCAATATCCACATCCAAGAAACGACTCACGCCCAAAAGGAATGCAAGCGCAGCAGAAGGAGTTGCTACCGAAGGCTTTCTTGTAAGTAAGTTGTAAGTTCTTGTACTTGGAGTAATCATTTGAACCCCAAGAAAACATACTAACTATTGCCAAGGTTGGGGGTGCAAAGCTCTTGACATTAAAATCGTAGCAAAGAATATTTGCTGATAAAGCTATTAAAGATATTCTTTTTGATGCTAGGCAAAGAGGTCTCCACAGGTATTCTGTGGAAATTAATGAGGATTCGAGGTATTTAGTAACAATACCAGCAACGGTAACAGCGGGAAACCCTTTCCCCCATTTCATTTCTTCGGAAAAAGAACAAACAGCGACTTAATTTTTAGTTTTCTTGGCTAATGCAACTACCATTGGACACAATGGGGAGGAACAACATTGTTGCTGTTGCTGTATTGTTTGGAATCCCTGTAATACCGGAAGAGAACCTAAAGCAAATCTCAAATGGGTTATGTTTCACCCTTGGCGTCTCTATACAACAGACTAACAGATTTTACGGCCAAATAAAGGGGGTTGAGCAAGGTCTGCAATAATTATAAAATTCAACTGTCCAGAGGGAAATGTTGTACTCAAAGCCGCTACAACTCATCGAAAGCTTAATAACAGACAACTTTGTCTTCGCGAAGTTAGTGTAGAGGGGGAGAATTATATCTATCTAAACGACAGTCTAACTAAACTTAATCGTACTCTTCTGCAACATGCTACAAACTTAAAGAGAAAATTGGCCGCAGTCTATACACGATACGGATCGGTCATAATCAAAGCAATTGCTGATGGAAAAACAATAACTATAACGAACATTGCGGATTCAGCGACGGAAGAAGGAAAAAAAGTTTCTGCCTAGATTTTCTTTAACAATCTCAGACGTATTTCTTTCCCATCACTTTCTATTGCTTAAATTTACGCATCTCGTTATTGTGTAAATTTACGAGGTGCTTTATGTGAACATCCCCCGGAAACAAGTTGAATCAGCTGTCCGACAACTATCATTAAACTGCCACCAAATACATGAAAATGCCGAAAATTAGTGAAAAAAAAAAACTTATTATATTTTTCAAGGAGACTACGATACAAGATTTATTGATATTGGACCTTCACTAGTTACAGTTGTTCTTTACTTCAAATAAGAACGTTTTCAGGTCCTCAAAAACAAGAAAACAAGAAGATGAAATTCTTGACCAATTGACTTATTCGCTGCTGATTGTTTATCATTTTCGCCATTCGGCTCAATTTCGGCTGATATCAGTTCCGAAATCAATAACCTTTGCTTTGGGTTCATCTTACCCAATTTGGATGAACCTAGATTTAGAGGAATAGTGCGAATGAATTTTAAGTTAATTTTGGAACTTATGGGGTAAGATAAAGTGTTTCAAGACCCGCAAGCTTGTAAAGAATTTTCTGTGGAAATGCAGTCAATGCTAGTGGAGAGGGAGCATCGATTCATTGTTCGCTTTTTTGGAGTTGGGAACTGTGAGATCATTCAGATTATAACTAATAGGATTTTTAAAGATATTTTAAAATTAAAGGATTAATTTCTCTATTAGCCAGACGAGGGGAATGTCACCGTATGCTTTCAAAAGCATTTCATAAGCTACTACACAGTGCGTATCATACGTTGATGGCACAGAAATAAAACTAGCTGAAAAACCTTCTGAAGATACTGATGCCGGCGAAATAGCGACTACGAAAAGAGAGTTCGTCATATGGTTCTTGGATACCCTGGCACTTTGCACTACAGAAGAATTTATAATGATTGCGATCTTTCAACAAAATCGTCAGAATGACTGATAGGTGCACCGTAGCAGGCGAAAGTGCTTACAAATTAACTTAGCCCTCATCGGTACCTCATTTAGAGCAACGTATGAGTTCCTTGTGTGTAAAATTTACACACTCCTGCATAAAAACCAAACAGGAGTACTTTTTGTTTATTTCAACATTATTTCGTTTATTGGCTTATTATAAAATGCAATTTAAAACTACAAAAAAAAACATTTACTTTAAAATGTTAGATATGTTTGAAGAAGGCGAATCAAAGAGCACATTTATCACATCGTGTGGCATGATTGTTAAAATTTTTTAGCGATGGGCACATATGACATCGAGCCCTTTTTTTGGTTACAGTTTGATGACTCAGTGGTAGTAATCCAATAAGCGGTTCATCTGTTGCTCTTTGCGCTTGTTCAATTTGGTCCGAGTTGGATGTTGATGGCATATCTGGATTTCGGACTCTGTTAACGACAGCTATAGCGTTTGCACCTCGTGGCATCGACTTCTGTTGTTTTATATGTGGAAAATACAGCTGTTGGCCAAGTTCAATCAAAAACAATCTTCTTCTAATGTTTTTTTTAGCAATTTCCGACTCTGGATTTAATTTCAATTATATAACTAACGCGCTGCAAGCTGATATATCTATCATGTTGCAAAAAAGAGCAACAGGCCATCTATTGACCTTTCTCTTGCATCGATATGTCCCAACCAACTTGCCCAAAATATCGACGCCACCTTTTGTTCGGTTGTAAAACTTAATTATTTTCGGTTTTTTTTTTTCAGGGTCATTATCGTCGATGTCGATAAAGGAATGATAAGTTGATAGAAGCGTGACAAATCGGCGTTTTTTGGGAACATAAGATAACATACAAGCGCGAAGATTATGGTCAAAAACATACTCTGTATGAAGCAAAGGATTTTTCTTCATATCAACTAGTAGAGGTGGTATCTCCTTCCGGTTCTTTCGAATGGTACCCACTAAAGTTATTTGACGTTTTTTCAATTTAGCAGCAAGTTGGTGAGTTGTGGAAAAGTTGTCACATGTCACATTCCTTCCGTTCAAACCTAAAAGTACAAATATGAGACATTGTAAATGGAATGCAAAAACAAAACACAAAAATGACCTTCAGTCGTATTTCTAATACGACTCGTTCTCCTTGGTTTACCTCTGGTGCATAATTACGATCGCGACCGGTATATACCTGAACATTATATGCATAGAACGTCTCAGCATCTGTAGCGATCCACAATTTGAGACCATATTTGGCTGGTTTGGATGGTATATACTGCGTGAATGGTGATCGACGTCGAAACGGCAATAGTTACAAAATCACCAACGCAATATGAGAGTTTTAAACGTTGCACCCATTTATCAAAAATAGCTGGTATTGGAGCAAGTTTGTCTCTATCGCTCAGTCGAGTCTCTTTGTCGTCAAAACGTAGGCAACTGTTGATTATTTTGAAACGTTTTAGGGACATCGTTGACGAAAAAATCGGTCTGCCATGCTTATCATCCCATTGCTCTGTGATAAAGTGATAAAGTCTAACAACCGGTAAAGATGTACTTGGACGACTGCTTAACCTACCAAACGCGCCAACTACTTAATGCTGCGCGGTCAATCAAAGAGAGGAAGGGTTACACATATGTTTGGACCAGGAACGGGAACGTTTATATGCGGAAAAAAGAGGGTGACAATATTGTAAGAGTAAATTGTGCTGCTGAACTTAATAATCTATGAATTCTCTTAATGTTCCATGTTCAGTCTCAAATGTATGTCCTAACTCTTTAAACTCTTTTAAAAACGTTAATATTTTTTGTTTACATCAAAACATTCGCAGCATGAGGAAGAACTTTTCTCATCTGATCGCTCATGTTGAGTCACTTGTGAATTTGCTTATAATTTTAGTTTTGAGTCAAATTTGGATTTATGAGAATGAATTAAGTTTATATAATATTCCGGGGTACACACCCTTTGCTAACTGTAACAGTTCCCACTGTGCTGGAGGTGTAGCTGTGTATGTCAAGAATGGTTTTGTTCGTGATTGTGTAAATGTTGATTTTCGTAGTGCTGATGTAATGAAACTCACCGTAGATTTTAGAAATGAGAGCTACTCCATATTATGTATTTATAGACTACATGAATTCAGCAAATTTACTTTTATTGAAGAGTTTAGCAACTTTCTAAGCGATTGCAAAGATAAAAATTTGATTGTAATAGGTGATTTAAATGTAGATATTTTAGATGCGTCTGACAAAGAAGTAGAAAATTATTTATTCCTTATGGCTTCGAATGGTTTTGAGAGTTTAATTAATGAACCAACACGTTCTTTAACCGGAAGCTGTATTGACCACATATTTATTCGTCTGCATAGATCAACAAAAAATAACTTCTACGGGTTTGTACACGATCTAAAGCTAACCGATCATTCCATGATTTGTCTAAATAATCTTCCAGATTCCGATAATGTTCAACATTGTAGCCTTTCAAAAATAAAGAAAAAAAGGAGGATAAATTATAGACAACTTAATGAATATCTTAAGCATGAATTCTGGGAACCGGTTTTCTTAGAAAATGATCCTTCAATTGCATTCGATATTTTTATGTCAATATTTAATAAGCATATAAAAAACTGCACTTTGGATCTACCACCTTTAAGTAATCAAACATTTTTGAAGCCACGGATGACTTAAAACCTTTTAAAACTTATAAAAATAAAAAATAAGCTCGCCGTAAAATATAAAAACCATCCAAATAATTCAAGGTTAAGAAAATACTTTGTCTATGCAAGAAAGTTCAAAACAAAATTGTAGAAGCACAAAATAAATTTTATATTAACTCCTTTTTACAGGCCAAAGGAAATGTTAGAAAAGAATGGAAAATTGTTAATAGCGTTTTAGGTAAAAATAAGGAAACTGTCGGAATAGAAACTATAGAAATTGATGGTGTTAAATTTACCAGCTCCAATGTCATTTCTAATAAATTTAATGAGTATTTCACTGATATATCCAAAAACTTAAGCCCCCTGATGAGTCAAATAGGACTTGCACGTGTTCCGTTCATTCAGAGATTGGTTCAGATGTCATACAAACAAACAGTTTTGTTTTTCGTTCGTTTACATCTTATGAAACCTACAAAATAATTTTGTCCTTAAAAAATAAAAATTCTTGTACAAGTGATGGTATTTCTGGTACGATGTTGTATAATACCTCCTTGTATATTGTGGATGTTTTGACCTATTTATTTAATTTCTCTGTTCTAAATGGCTGATTTCCTAAGCAACTAAAACAAGCCGAAGTAATCCCACTTTTTAAAAAAGGTTGCAGAAAGTGTCTGTCCAATTACCGGCCGATCTCTCTGCTACCAAGCATTTCTAAAATCTTCGAGAAACTAATGAAGTCTCGAATGTTATCATTTCTTGATAAATTTCAATTTTTTTGTGACGAACAGTTTGGTTTTAGAATGGGACTGTCTACTGAAGATGCTATCTTAAGAGTGTGCAACCAACTGTATGAGAGTCTTAACTGCAGCAAACCTACAATGGCTCTTTTTATAGACATGACTAAAGCCTTTGACATGGTTAACCACGATCTACTTTTGGACAAATTATACAACGCGGGTTTCAGGGGTATAATTCATAAATGGTTCTATTCCTATCTGAAAAACAGAGAGCAAAAAGTTACCTTAAATAACAGTTCAAGTGACTCACGTTTTCTAAAAAATGGCGTGCCTCAGGGATCAGTTCTTGGCCCTGTTTTATTCTTAATTTATATTAACTCTCTGTTTAAACTCAAATTAAATGGATTGCCCACAGCTTTCGCCGATGACATAGCCCTAACCTACAAATCCCAAACACACTTCGAGTGCATCGCTGAAATTTCTATGGACTTAGAAACATTGAGGCTCTGGTTCTTTGCACATAAGCTTATTATTAGCGAGAAAACTAAACTAATTTCTTTCAACACAACTAACAATGTCTTATCAAATTTCAATCTATGTTTTCATTCATACGATTGTAATAAATTTCGCCTTCCTATTCATAAATGTGGCAATAATAACTTTTTTATAAACAACTCTAGTTCCAGTAAATGCTTTAATATTGAATCAGTGCAACAATATAAATACCTCGGAGTAATAATTGATTATAAGCTAAATTGGAAAGACCACACGCAGTCAATCAAATCTCATGTGTTATTGGTGGCATGTTATATGTATCTGCTTAAGCAATTCTGCTCTACAAAACTTGCTAAAACAGTGTACTATGCTCTTGCTCACTCCAAGTTACAATATGGTATCACATGTTGGGGTGGTGTTTATCACAACACTTTCCAACCAATATTGACAGCTCAGAAACACTTGATTCGTATTTTATGTAAAAAAGATCGCTTTACTCGGAGCTGGCCTCTATTCAGTGATTTGCGTATCCTACCAGCTAGACATCTTTACGTTTTTAAGGTTCTAAAAGATTTTTATAAACGGAGTGGAAACATCCCAAGCAGATGCTCACAATTCTACAGTCTGCGTGTTAATTCATTGCATTTCGTAAACGTTCCAATGGCTCACAGAACTCATTTTACACATTTTTATAAATTTACAGCCCCTACTATTTATAACAACCTTCCTTCCTCTATTCGTTCCATTTCCAACATTCACTTATTTCTAAAAACCCTTAAGAACTGGCTTTTCACGATTGACCATGAGAGAATTGAATCTCTTTTAAATAATTCATTTTCATCAGCAGCATAATTTGTTCGTATCATTGTATTCTCATTACTTTTATCTTTTTAATTGTTCCTTAGTAATACTCATGTTATTTTCTCAATTCTTTTGCGATCATTATATATATATTTTTTTATTTTTTCTTTTCTACTTTTTTTTTCTTTTTTGAATTACAATTTTTCATTTTTTCATTTTTTCATTTTTTCACATCATCATAAAGCTTTTTATTTTAATTATAATAGATGTCACCCCACATCTAAACAAATTATGTATTATATTTAAAGGTGGCATTCGTCACTAACTTACTGAGTTACAGAATGCTCACTATTATTTTCTTTCTTTCTTAGTAATTTAATTGAATTGTATATAACTTAAAGAGAAAATAAACGAATTCAAAAAAAAAAAAAAAAAACTTTGATCGGTAGACTCCCGCCAAAATAAGAAGGCCATAGAAAGCATGCATCTCATGTTGATCAATAGCTTTTCAGTTTGACTTATATTGACGAACGCCATATAAATTCGTCATTTGAAGAACCGTCTCCTCGAATGGTTGAATGAATGCAGTTAGAACATCCGTACATTGAGTAGCAGCAAAAACAGTAGGTCCTAGTAAGCAAAAAGATATCAATTGCAAAAAATTTCAAAGTCGTTAACCAAAAACAAGCCCTACGTTATCTGCTAGAAAATGATATGCTGGCAGATCTATTTGAACGAGAAAGCGGCATTGCATCCTTAGAATACTGAATGCGCTTATCCTTAGAAAGTAGCAAAATATATTTGGCTCTTCAACAGCGGCTTCTCTAATCTCAGCTTCGATATACTCAATATCGGAACCATCACTTTCATAATTATCTTCACTGTTAGCTTCACTCTCACTTGGAATAGAGTCATTGTCATCATCTGATGCATATGGCTCACTATCACTTCCGTACTGATCAAAATAAGAAAATTCCATTTGTTTTCAATATTTTTTGAATTTGTACTAAAACTAAGACTTTCGATTTGAATCACTCCGCGTTTTTTCTAAAATAACTCTTCTTTACTTCAAAAGTAATTTATATTCTCTTTAGTTCAAAGACTTGTAATGGGACGCCAATGGAAGGCTAATTACCCCTGCTTCCTGTTTTTTTTTTGGCAAAAAAGGGTTTTTTATAGTTCAATCAGGAATTTCCTCGTTTTAGCGTTCATTTTATTATACATATCCCTTTTATTAGGTCTTATGACTTGTACCGATACTTTTTACTGCTTTACTTACCGGGAATTTCCAAATGTACCTAGATGAATGTACAATAATGACGGCCAACGACAATTATAAAAAACCGCAATTACAACTAACGATCTAACAAAAAAAATTCACACAAGTACTGTTGTGTAATTATTTGTACAGCCTTTTAGCGACATCTGTTAGTAAAAACATAAATTTCTTATATGATATTTACCTTGAGCCAAAAGTGTGTAAAATTTACACAAGGTACCGATGAAGGTTACACTGTAGTCAGTCCCTACAGATAGAATTCAAGTGAAGGATCCCTTTAAGACTGAACAGAATTCAACAAGACGTTGAGTATGTATCGAATCGAATCGGATCGATCATAGCATTTGCCTTCTGAAGGAAAGATTCAACAGCATAATAGAACTAAAAATTCAACGGAAGAGTGATAGTAGTGCGAAATTTTTATGCCGCTGGATACTACAATAGTTTGTGATATATAGGTATTACACAACGTTATTGCAGATTGAAATGAAGGTGAGGACATTTTTGTGCTACCCGATGGCGATAAACCCGATTTTGCAAATAAGCCTCCTTGATGTGGGAGGAGAAGATAAACATCGTACACCTTTTGAACTCATAAAAGAGGTGTTATGTTTCATATCCTTTGTTTTATTTCATGTACGAGTTTGTTACTTATAAATGGAAGAAATATTTCTTCCACAACTCTTAGGATTGGTTACTTTTGTGTCTTAAGTGTAATTCCTATTTTCTTTGCCGCTCCTGGGTGTCAATTTCTAATTTCATCCCAGCCATTGGAATCCTTTCACCGTTTCTTATTTATATTTTCTTGATTTCCATTTACTTTTCCAACTCTAGCCATTTTAATTCTATGTTAACTGTTTTGTTTCCATCGCTAGCTGCTGTTCCAGTTTATTTTTTTCAAAATTCTTATTTTTTCTTGCATTGAAATTTCCATTTTTGTTTTTTAGAACTAGAACGAGGAGTTCCGCTCGTTGTTGGTGAACATTCTGGTAGTCAACTTATCCGAATTGGACTATTTCTGCCTGCCAAGGTGTTGCTTGGGTCATTAAAATGTTCTGCCTGAGAGACAGTGATTCCTTCTAAGCTGTTATTTGATGCATTTCCTGCCCAAACGGAATATGGTCCTCTGGGATTATTCCGAATATTTTATTTGGTGTTTGATTTATCACCGACGGGTAGATGTTCCTACGACTAACAAAAATTCATTTCAATAATGTCCCATAAGGACAGATTTTGACAATATATTCTGATGTATGGAAATGAATTCACTAAAAAAAAAACCATGAAAGGGTTAGAAAAATCTCACCTGAAACACTCATCAGTCGACAACCCAGAACCTGTTTGACTCTTCCATTTTACAGCGACCATGAACGATGACTTCCAATAACGTATTCTGCTTCCCATCATTTGCCAGTTTATGAATCCAATGATTGTAACTTTTTTCCAATTTTTCCAAAAAATTTTTGAGCTGTGGGTTTCTGTGAAATGTAAATTAAAATTATCCGAAACATTTTATTTAACGCTTTTCGGCGCGAAAATTTGCCAAAAAAATCCACCCATGCGTTGCCAAAAAAAAAAAAAATATTTTTAAAAAAAGTACAGTACTAAAACAGGTGGGTTAAATTTTGAACCAGTGCACCGCAAGGGTCAGTTAAATTTTTCTGGGAATCTTGGAAACATGATTTATTTTTTCTCAAATACGTAGGAACTTTACAAATGGAACAAATCCAATTTGTTCTGCGGCGTTCCGGCTGATGAGCGGCGAACTTTGTTCGAATTTCATGGGGAACGAAAGGCTTATAAACTTTTTTGGCAATAATGGGTGATGATCTCTCTAATGGGTGTTTATTTCCAACTAGATTTTTCGCCAATAAACTATTTATAACTGAGCGTGTGAATGTCTTCATTTCCATATGCGGAAGGTTGACTATAAGCAAAATGAATTTACGACAGTTGCATCTAGAAAAAAGAAAAATAGCGTACGTAGTTCATGTGTTTATTATAGTCCACAAATGCAGTTGGACATAATACTTTTGATACAGTCCCACCCTTGTTCTTACGTGAAACCTTGCTGGATTTTTTTTGGGGTGAAAATTGAAGAGAATATGTACAGACAGCTTATCTTTCCATTTTATAGCGGTTAGCTTTGTGTCACTGTAGAAAAACTCAAAATCTCCCCTTTTCATCTGATTATCTGGTGGGAACCGCTTAAGATATTTTCTCGTGGTATTTACCGTTCCGTCTTTCTACAAGTCCATTCCATTCCACCTGTAAAATAATTGTCAAAATACACTACATGATTTTTGTGATTGAAATCGAACATCAAGCTCCTTACAACTTTAGCTCCAAGATTGGTTTTTCCAATTCCAAATGCTGACTTGCCGGTGTAAATATCAAACCCGTCACAGTATCCAGTATTCGATCTGCAAGCATCCAAACTTTGTACCCCCTTTTTGTCGGTTTCTTTGGCATATACTGTTTCATATAGCTCCGACCCTTGAATTTTATCATGAACTCGTCTATGGCTACTTCACGAGTAGGATTTGCACATTTTTTAAAATTTGTTGAGAGTATTTGAAGCATAGGTTTAATTTTATAAAGTCTATCGTAATTGGGAGCGCCTCGTTTTGGTTCAAGACACCCAACATTCATATGTAAATTTGCCAGCAACCAACTAAACAGTGCTTGCTTCATACAGGAGCTGATATAGGAATCGTGTAAATCTGGTGAAGAAGACCAGTAAGCAAGTTCAAACCAAGGAATGTTTTCATTTCGCTCATATGGTATACGAGTATGTATGTATGGTATAAATTTGTTTGGAAAATCCAATGCTCAAAAAGTTGGTCGCCAAACAATAACTGGAAAAGATCTACTGATGTTGGACTTTCAATATCTTGTGACGAAATCAGTAGCCCCATAATCATGTGTAAACTCCGGTAAAATTTGTTGCTACCTATTCTGAATGACTTGAGTCCAGTTACGAGGTCTTGGAAATTGTTGCTTGATTTCTGAAAGAGGAATATCGTCCTGATCCTTAGGCTGTAAATTGGAACCTGACCCACATGGAGTCATTGAAGAAATATAAGAATCAGGTCCTGAAGGAAAATAAGCTGCATCATCGTCTGTTCCCAGTTCTCTCAAAAATTCATCAAAACTCATGCCAATCAAATTACAATCTGGCTCATTATAATCCGACATCACTAAAATATGTAAGTAAAAAAGTGGAAAAGTGAAAAAAGGCTTCCGCAGTGGGTAAAAAAACGTACCACTTGTTTTTTCTTCTATATTTACGGGTTTTCGAGAAAATTCTTACACTAATAATAATAAATTGAATTATAAACACACTAAACACTTTATAAATTATAAATTTTGTTAATAACTTTGCAAAAACACGAATTTATACCAATACGAAATTTAAAAAATGAAATTCCAATGTCAACTTCACAAAAGCACTGTAAAAACAAAGTTGAAACGAAAAATTCTCCCTTCTCTCTTGCAAGTCACACATTGTTTTTCATTCATGCGGCACAAATTTTAAACCTTTGAAATAGTTGCAGAAAATATTTTCTACATGGTTCAAAATTTGTTCCACTTAGCCGCAACGGTAAGAAATATGTGGTTCAAATTTTAAATCAGTGAGATGGATAGAGTTAAACTGGTAAATATATTACCTCAAAGGACTCAAAATTTTCTTTGACTTCCCCCAGTAAATCTCGTGCCTGAACATCCGACCACCGGTGATTTGTATGTAAAAATCGACGCTTACAAATCGTTGCTTCTATTTGCTGCATTAAAAAATTATTAAATTTCGGTTTTTTCCTCAAATGTTTCGTTTAAACTTGAATTTCTCGTAGATACCTCTGCCGTAGTTTCATTTAAATGTGGCACATACACAATTTTTGAAAGCAGTGTATAGTAATTTCAAGCCAAAATAATTGCAGAAATTTACGGGAAACTCGTAAATACTCGTAATTGTTCATACTTATAAAGTTTCGATGATAAATTTATACGGTTTGCATGGTTTACGAGAATTTTACGATTTTAAGTGAATATCCCGTTTATAAATCTGAATTCTTTGCTCATGCTGCTTCTATTTGAAAGCATTACTGCTATTGTTGTCTTGGTTCTCTCGTTTTTGATCATATGTATGAAAATACTATCAAACTCTATGGTCAATAGAATATTTCAGTATTTCAGAATTTTTATTACAGTATAACAACGACATTTATAATAGACCATTCAGATCTTTAAGCTATAAATGTGATACAATTAATAAGTGATTTAATATTAAACTAAAATTATAATTCTTTCTCAATAAGGTAAACTTTAAAAATATTAACATTTGTTTGTAATAAATTTGAGTACAAAGAGAGAGAAAAAACAAATTTATAATCTTTCTTGAACAATTAAAATAAAATATTTGTATGGTAGGATTTTCATAACAAATTCAACGAAATGTAATTACTTATGCCTGTTACTATGTAACTTTTTGAAACCTTGTTTGTAAAAATTAATATTACGAGTATTTTTCCCTTAACTTAACTAATATTTCATTAATTAAATTTGTTTGTTATTAAAGACGGCATCATTTATGGTTTTATTACCCAGATGTCTTACTAAAATAATTTGTAAATTTATTTGTAAATTATTTCAAATTCAAAAAAATTCAAATTTCTTTATTCATATGTATATACAAAAATTGCGAATTTAAAATACGATTTTACATGCATTTGATATGTACATATAGAATAGTTAGTGACACCCTTATTTATGAAAAATAGAGACGATGCCACATTATAAAAAAAAATAAAAAAATTACTTTGTGTGGGGTGTACAAAGGTAGAAAAACAGAAGTTCAATTCAAGAAAAAGAGGAAAGAAGAAAAAAAATAATCTTTAACAAATTAAAAGCGCTTACATACAAAATTGAATGTAAATGGCAGAAATAGGTAAATATATAGTTGAGCAAATGAGCAAATCATTTTTATTTATTTACTTTACTATATTTTAAATTGGATAACTTAGTAGAGTTTCGATTTCATGATGATTAAAACTAAGAAGCCATGATTTAACTATTTTAGTGAATGCGGACAAATTTCTTATGGATCGAATTTCTAAGGGCAGAGTGTTAAATA
Organism: Volucella bombylans; assembly: GCA_949129095.1. Lineage (NCBI taxonomy): Eukaryota > Metazoa > Arthropoda > Insecta > Diptera > Syrphidae > Volucella > Volucella bombylans. Next base: position 198,394,353 of record OX422141.1, on the reverse strand, counting down.
GTTTGCATGAAACAATGGAGTAAAAGTTTCTGTAATTTGTAGTGCGAAAAGCAGGGACATTTACAACAAAGTTTGAATGGCTGCGTAAGCTACGAAAGTCAGAAATTGGACTCTCTAGATACCCGCATCTCATGAAAAAGACCTTAAGGACTTTAAAATAGAATAGATGGCGCAAAGGGAGAATGTTCAAGGCCCTAAAAAAGTCCATTGTGTGCGCATAACGGTGAAAACCACAAACACTACGAATTTCAGATTTTTGAGGTACAGTTAATTGCTGCAGTTTACTAATATAAGCACCACCCCAACTACAAATCCCATATTGCAATCTTGACTGGAATACACCATAATAAACCCTTTTCGACGTGTTAATAGAGCAATACTTTCTAAGGCGGAAAAGGCAACGAGTAGCAGAAAGAAGATATTTTTTTAAGGCAGAAATGTGCTTGGACCAGTTCAAGTTTTGATCTATTGTAACACCAAGATACTTGAAATTATCTACACCTTCAATTTTGAAGCAATCAATACTGCAGTTAGTATTCCTGTTGAAGGTTTGACCACCTTGGATTCTGCACTGGCTGTATAGCAAGTTGTGCCACGGGCAGACTTTAGAATGAACTATTATGTCTAAGTCGGGGTACTCTTGCTCAGTAAGACTAATAAACATCAACTTAGTTTTACTACTAACAATAAGTTTGTGATTAGCAAACCAGCATCTAAGTAGGAAAGCATCATGGTTTATATCAGCGATTAGATCTAGCGGACTGGCTGAACAATATGCAACTCCAAGGTCGTCGGCAAAAGCTGTAACTTTACCTATGAATGGGAGAGAAAATAAGGAATTTATGTATATTAGGAATAAAATTGGGACAAGTACAGAACCTTGGTGTACCCCCAGGTTATTAGTTTTTGAACTGCTTATATTGCTTCCAATTTTTACATATTGCATTCTATCTTTAAGATGAGACTCAAACCAATTGTGTATGAATCCTCTGAATCCGACCTTATATAGTTTATCTAATACTCGTAGTATGACGAGGTCAACCATGTCAAACGCCTTAGTTATATCCACAAAAAGGCCTGCACAAAAATGTCTTTTATCTAGTCCCTTATGTAAAAAGGAGCAAAAGTCCAATAGAGCATCTTCAGTGGAGAGGCCAGTTCTGAAGCCAAACTGCATAGGAGAGAAAAAATTATAATGACTGAGATAAGTTAATATTCTCGTTTTAATTATTTTCTCAAAAACTTTTGAAATTGATGGCAGTAAGGAAATTGGTCTGTAGTTTGATTTATCTGTCCTGCTGCCCTTCTTAAATAACGGAATTACTACAGCGCATTTAAGTTCAGATGGAAAGGCAAGGTATGTTAAAATATCTACTAAGTTGGGTCCAATGTACTTGAGTACCAAATTCGATATTTTATCATTTCCATGTGAATTAGAATTAGGAAGGGAATTAATAGTTTTTAGTACCTCAAATCCCGTAATGAGCTTAAACATGAAGCTGCTTCTAGAACAGTTGTTTTGAGAGCCAGCCTTAGGGCAACAGTTACACGAAATTTGCGAATTACTTGGAAAGGAAGTTTGTCCAATGGAAGCAAAGTAATTGCTGAACTCGTTAGCTATTTCCAAAGGATTTGAAATGTTAATACTTCCATTTTTAAGTACAATTGGATCTGCTTTAGTACACACTTTTCGACTAACAATACTGTTAACTAATTGCCACTCTTTCTTAAGATTTCCACTTGCCGCTTGTATTTTCGAACGAAAATAGTCATCCCTAGCTTTTTTAACTTCTTTTGTCACTTTTGTGCAGAATTTATCAAAACGATTTGATTAAATAAATAAATAAATATTTGTATGGTGTGAAATTTATGTTCAGTATTCCTGCTAGTTGTCTGCTATATGTCGAAAGAGAGTTTCACTAAAGCTATTTGTATTATAGAGTCGTCTTATATTAAGGGGGAGTGAATGCCAAAGGCGAATGGCGTGAACGAAAAACTTTCGTTCGGTAACTTGATAAGCAACACGAGGTACAATTAAACTTAAAGATCTACATGAATGCGAAAACCTTAGTTAATCATATAAGTATTGGGGCTGTTGGTTGATTATAATTCTGTGTAGATATTTGATTGTGCAGTAGTCAAAATATCGGTCAAGTGTGCAACCAAGAATATTTTTGGTATAAGCCGACACATGAGCTAAACGATTTAGGCCGTATTGTTAAAAGCAATGTTGAGCTTACCTCAGGCAAAGGCGCCGGTGCAACAAACAACTTCGCAGCCATATGTTATCAGAGGAATGAGCACAGCCTTGACCAACATGAGATTCGTATTTACTGGTGTGACTCTTTGAGTTTGGGAGAGATTTGTAAGACATCCGTATATTTTTCCTACAACTGAGCAAACGTGGTCGTCCCAGGTTAATTTTGTATTGAACCAAATACCAAGATTTTTGGCTTTGTTTACAAATTCGATAGGTTCATTACCAAGGTATACTGAAGGAACGTTGATAAAAGATAAGGGGTTTCTATTTATGAGAAGACACTTCGTTTTCTTGGGTTAAGCTGCAGAAGGTTTTCATCTGCCCAGCAATGGATACGTTTTAGGTCATCATTAAATTTCAAAGCAGCATGATCAATAAGATCATTCTCAAAGCTTAAATAGAGCTGGATATCGTCAGCAAACATGTGAAAACTAGAACTTTTAATCCTTTTAAGAAGATCGCTAATAAAAATTGCGAAAAGTAGGGGACCCAAAATGGATCCTTGTGGAACACCAACTAAAATTGCAATATAATCTGACACAGCATTGCTTACATGAACTGCTTGTTTTCTTTTAACCAGATAGGACCGTATGAGATTAGCGGCTGATGCAGAGAAGTTATAGAAGTTCATCAATTTTGATACAAGTAGTTCATGATCAACGGTGTCAAAGGCCTTAGAAAAATCTAGGAGAGCGATAAGGGTGATTTGTTTTTGTCTATTGCAACTCTCATGTCGTCGGATACTTTTAGAAGCGCTGATGTGCAGATGTGGTATTTCCGAAATCCAGACTGGTAGGCGCAAAGAACTTGTTCTTGTTGAAGAAAATTTGATATTTCATGGTGTATAACTTTTTCAAATACTTTTGACAAATATGGAAGTAAAGCGATAGGTCTATATTCAGTTGACGAGTTGCCTACTGCTTTCCTTTTTGGGATTGGTATAATCTTAGATTGCTTCCAAGCACACGGAAAAGTGGATCTTGTTATTATATTATTGAAAATATATGTTAAAGCTGGAAGTATATAGGGTAATATTAATTTAATAAAAGTTGGGTGGATGTTATCGACACCAACAGCGTTAGATTTAATTTTTAGCACAGCTCTAGCAACGTCGATTTGCTCCACTCGGCCAAATTCGAATAAGCCAGCGTGTGGCGTTTGGATATTGTTTCCATTTGGGCGAAACTTCGATTGAATTTTAGCGAATTCTTTGTTTAGTTCGTTAGGATCGATCTGGTCTACCATGGACTTCAAGTTACTACCTACACCTAATTCACGTAAGTTTGTCCAAAGTGTTTTGGTTGGAAGTTTATGATCGAAGTGCTTAGCATAATAGCGACGTTTGGCTTCTTTAATCTTCGAGCTGACTATGTTACGTAACAACCGATAGCTGTCATAGTATTCGGGAATTCGAAATCGTTTCCATTTTTTGAATTCAGCATCACGCTGGTTTCTTAGCTCAACAATTTCAGAGGTAAACCACTTGATGTTATTATATTTGACAGCTTTCCTTTTTAGAGAAACATGTTTATCGAAAAGCTGTAAAACTACGTGATGGAGAAATTCAACTTGGGCATCGAGCGATGTTTCAAAAAATACGTTATGGCAATCAAGGCAAATAAGGTCTTGTTCAAGTTGCTCCACATTAAGATTTTTAAAGTCCCTGAATGTATAGACCGATTGTTTGTTACTGGTGACTAGATTAAAAGTGGCAAAGATGAGGTCTTGTTTAGAAAAAACAGGAGCGGAAACCTGGGTAAAAGACACTTATTGACAGTCACTGGTAATAAAGATGTCCAAGAGTGTGCTGTTGGAGTAGTTTGGATATTATCTAAGGTTTATCGCAGTCTGAAAATCGTTCATATTAATCCACATAGTTTTAATGCTTATAAATTAGAATATCTAAGGTACATTTTCAAGGACACCCCAGTAGATGTTATTTGTGTTGGCGAAACATGGTTCGACCCCGAAGTGGATATCTAGTTTATGATATCGATTATTACAAGCTATGTCCTAACGAGATATGATTTGATCTTTTTACCCTACTATTTCGACCTCCACAGAAATGCAAAATGAATTCAATAAAGGGACTTTAGATCCATAGATAAAAACCACTTTCTAAATTCGTGGCACTGACTGGGGTAGGATTTATGCAATGGGTTCAGTTGATGATCACTTTATACATAACGGCTAGTTTTTCTAGAGGTATACAAATTCAGTATGATATAAAACGCATATGCGTGTCACGTTTAGCTCGAATGAAGCGCAATCGTTAAGTCCAATTTTCGACAACTTTATCGAGCAACTCGGGCCATATATCAGCAATAACACAGTGAATGTTGACATCCAAATCGTCCAACGTTTCTGGTTTATCGGCATAGACTCCGATGTGTACCATAAAGTACACCAAACAGTGAGTTTTAATGGTTGTAAGGGAGTCGTTACAAAGGCTTCTGGGATTTGCCACTCCAAATTTGGCAATTTTGAACAACATTTTGAAAATGAGGATCAAGCTGAATCATGATTTCAGCCCATTCACCGAACCTACGAAGCGTATAATGGTCACGCGGTTTCAACTCTTGCACAAGCTGGATCTTATAAGCCTTTAAGCCGAGAACTTTCCGTAAAATCTTCCACAAAGTGGATGGGCATAGCTCCAATTGTTGTGCACGATGGCGAATCAACTCATTCGGATTCCCCTCAACATTGGGGTCTACAACGGCAATAACTTCTTCTGTTCGCACTGTTTGTCGTCTTTGGGAATATGTATACGTGGTGCGAAAACGATTCATCGTATTCATCGGATAACTTGCTCAGACGGACGATTATGTAGGCCGTAAAATGGACGTAGAGCACGATAAGTTTAGCGAGCCGAAGCATGGTTTTCAAAATAGGTTTGCAGAACTTGCACGCGTTGTTCTGGCGTTAATCTATTCATCGTAAAATGGGAAAACGTACTAACCAAAAATAAACTTTCAACTGTCAAATTGACAATCTGTAGACATAGTTTTGCCAGTTTTAAAACCAAACCTTTAAAAAAAACACACATCCCTCCTGGATGAATAGAGATATCATAGAGTTATTGAAAAAGAGAGATATAGCGTTCACTCTGTGGAAGCGATGCAGGAGTTACACTTTATTTAATTCACTCTTCGAGGTCAAATCATGCTTAAAATTAGATTAGATAAAAAGGTTTTTATGCAACTAATCTGAACCCAAGAGATTCTGGTAGAACTTCTTAATGAAATTTCTTAGCCCAAGAAAGTAGATTTGGAATATCAGTTGCAGAAGATTTTGAGCATGCTGGAGAAACTATAGTAATAACACGTTTAACTCCGTAAGATTCAGCGCAGATAGATCTTGTTGATGCCTTATTGTCTATAAAATCAAATGCCATAGGCTTGGACAGCATGGATTCTAGGTTCACCAAATTGCTACTGCCGTTCATTTTCCGTATCTATACCATCTATACAACTCTATCCTAGCAACTTCTATGTTCCCAACAGAATGGAAAATAGCCAAAATTATTCCAATTCCGAAAAACGGCAACGACGATGCAGTAGGCTATAGGCCAATATCTATTTTACCATTGCTTTCAAAGTTTTTCGGGAAAGCAGTTTTAAAGCAGATGCAAATGCTTTTAGAAATATATAATCTTCCTAATAGTACTCAGTCAGGATATAGATCAGAACGGAGTTATAAGACCTTGCTTCTGTATAGTATTGACGAATTACGAATAGCCATAGATAGGAAAGTGGTAAAGCTCCTTATTCTCCTTGACTTTTCGAAGGTATTCGACACACTGGATTACTCGTTACTATGCCCTAAATTAAAAAAAAAAAATAATTTCGTCAACTACAATCAAACTGTTTCGATCATACCTTACAGGGTGATATCAGTGTGTTGGAGAGAAGACTCTACATCTTGTTAGTTGTGGAGTACCTCAGGGCTCAATTTTGGGTCCGATTTTCTTCATTCTTTACATAAATGATCTCGCATAAATTGCTAAGTATTCTTCTATCAAAATGTTCGCCCGATGATGATTTCAGACAACAATATCTATGAACCACGATCTACTACAAGTACAACTCTGGGTACAATAAAATAAGCTTGGTTTCAATGAAATGTAAAACTCCCTAAATCTCAGGAAAAAAATTAGTTACGACTCAGTTGCCCTATACACAACTAGGAGATAATATCATAAACCATTTCCAAACAGCAAAAAACTTCGGCATTGATTTTACTGAAACACTAACTTGGACTGACCATTCGTTACGTATTCAGCCTCAGCCGTTATGGCCACGTATCCCAACATTTAGTTAACATTTTTGGCTGCTCTTTTGAAGAATATTTCCATTTTAAAGCATTATGTTGTATTCATAAGGTTATGCGAACAAGTCAGCCGGAGTATCTTTATAGCCAATTTGAGTTTCTTTCACAAAGATCATATTCACTTATACAACCGAGATGCTCGTCAAGCCGGATCACATCAGAACAAACTTTCTTTGTATACAGAACATTCACATCTTCCCTCCTCAGACATTTTTCTTTATCTTAATTGCCGCATAAACATTTGCTTGATAAAATGGAAAGTATTATAAAAATGAAAATAAATAAATACGGGTAAATAAACCCAGTTATTTCGAATTTAAATTCAGATACACACTCGTATGTATGTTTTAAACTATTACCAACTATGCTTATTTTGTTTAAGTTAATTTGAATTTCTTAAGCCTTGCGCTGTTTATATAAGATATTGATCTTTTTGTGTGGGTTTTATTATATGAATAAATAAATAAATAAAACTAATACGTTTGGTGGAGGTGGCGCAATGTATTGTAAATCAAACCCCCTGCTGGTAGGAAATTGCTGAATCGGTATCTACAGTTATTGGTATTGAATATAAAATAGGAGAGCTAACAGATGGAAATCGCAAATGTCTTCCGTCATATTTTACTTTTATCTCCGCCTTAGCTAATTTTGCGGTTCTATATGAACACATAATTCTGTGTGGCGGTTTTAATATAAATTTATTTATAAATAATGGGTTAACGCGGGAATTTGTCGAACTGGTATCTGAAAATGGTCTTGCTGTCATAAATTCTTCACCCACTAGGTACACCCCGAACGTGATGTCAAATTTACTTGATCTATATATATCCATATATACATACGAATGTTTTTTTATGTAATGCCATCCCTGTTACATTTTCTCTTAGAGATTACAAAAATATCAATCTTGATGCTCTGAACAATGTAATTTACTCTGATCGATGTACTCGCATGTACCTTCCGGGCGCAAATGAAAAATTTTATCATTTTTCTAGATATCAGTCAGCGAGATCTACAATAGAAACGTCCCAATACCGACTATTCGTATAATGAATTCAAAATATCTATGGTTTGCGCTCGGAGTCCTTAATTCCATCAATAAAAGTTGGAAACTCTGTCACAAATGGAAGGATTTCTGGAGGAATGGATTTCGTCAGACTCGATGTAACTCGACAATCTAAATACAATTATAATACTTTCTTCCAAATTAAATCCAGCATTAGATTCTAAAAAACACTGTGGTACTGTACATCCTGACAGTTTACACGATTGGTTCTTATCTAATGAAGGAATCAGTCATAATTTTTATATTAACAGGGATTTGTGTACAGATTTGAGCAAAGGCTTCAAAACCGTATCGAAAAATGTTGTTTTAGAAAGCATAACTAACCTTAGGTCCAAGGCTATCGTTGAAGATTGGATACCTCTTCGGTTGTTGAAATTAATTTTGCCGTTCGTCCTAGGATCAATCACCCATATAATCAATTGTATACTTTATAACCTCATCAACATTCGCTTTTGTTTTTGTTTAGCCCAATGCCTGCCATCGATTCCGCTTTGTAGGAAAACTCGTCCTCAAAAAGTCGTTTAACTTTGAGTGTCCCAAAAAAATGACCACTGTACCTGATCCCGATGACATTGTCAAACTCCTGGTAAGTAAAATCGAGAACCAACACGAGATACCCTATTCTGAACAAAACCAACCAGACAACGTCAAAATCCCGGACAAAACAAACTCCAAAGGCTTCCGACGCCAATTCATCCCGAAGGATAACGCTTTCTATGAGGAAGTCATCACTATGCACGCCAAGTGAATTCCGTTCCTACTTTCGCATGAGCCGCAGTAATCTAGGAAACAAAGTCAAGATCTACAACATGGAGAAGAAGTTCCTCTTCGCCATTTGGATGTTGAGCACACGGGAGAGTTTCTGTGCCGTCGACCACAGATTTGGTTTCGCAAAAGGCGCTGCTTACCAATACTTTTGCGAGATTATCGACGGTTTGTGCTTGATGTTCAAGGACTACGTCCACAGGCCATCCGAAACAATCTTCTCACACATTGAACAGGGCTTCAAACAACGGACCGGTGGATACGTACCAGGAATTATCGGCGCTATTGAGAGCTGTTCCATCTACTGCAATCGAAATAATACACATTCAATAGTTCTACAAACTGTTTGCGATCACCAGAAAATATTCACGGACGTCTACGTTGGTGCGCCTGGGTGCGCTGTACACAGAGAGAGTCTTCCGCCGAAGTCCGCTGTACAAAGAAATCCAAAATCTAATTCCTGAGGACTATCACATCGTGGGGAATTCGTACTAGCCACCGGTGAAGAACTTAGTGATACCATTTACAGATGAAGGCACGGTGAGTGATACGCAGATGCTCTCCAATGAATGCCTATACAAAGCGAATACTACCGTAGTACGGGCATTAAGGCTGCTTAACCCCCCCGTTTTAGTAGGCGATATCTCGACACATCCAAACCAGAATTCGCGAATAAAATGGTTTGTTCCTGCATTATCCTTCACAATCACATTTTAACCACGAACTTAGAAAATGACGAAGAAGAAATCGTCCAAGAAGACGTCGATCTGTTCCTCAATTATGATGACGAAGACCCGTCCGTTTCAGATGAAGATACTGACGGCCTGCAGAAGAGAAACTACCAGCTGTCGTTGTTTGAATTTATTTGATAAGAAATACACAATCTAAAATATCACAAGAAAAAGACAAAAAAAAAAAAAACAGATTGATAAATGGCAAGAAAAATACCTGTCGCTGAAAAAACCAACCCAAAAGAACACTCTGATTATCGAACGATAAGTATTCCGCCGACTTTGTCAAAGATATTTGCAAGGTTAATAGCCAAGCATTGTCAATCATCTTGATATAAACTTGCAACTTTCTCCATATGAGTCAGGTTCCAGGCCTCGCCATAGTTTTGCTTCTGTCATGATAGAAGTGTTAGACGACATAAGACAAGATTTTGATCAGGGGACTTGACAATCTTGTGCTTATTTGGTCGAGCTCAAAGGGTTTATTGTAACAGGAGCTGCTCACAGTTGGTTCACGTGCTTGTGTACTGACTTCCAAATCGGACGGCTTGGGATTCAATATATGCCGCCGCCGAAAGACATTCGTTTTTTCAGGCACCTAAAATCACGATAGATGAGTATTTGCCTAGAATACAACAACAAGCCAACCTCCACTAAGAATTTAGTCTCCCCATTAAATGTTGGATGCCACTCATGGAGCGAAATAACCACTGAGCCCAAAAATCTTTGTTTCTCTCTCTATCCCATTTTCCTGAAAACCTAACACGTTCTTAGGCACTTTAAGTGTGGTCAACCCGCTTGAGAGTTAAGTTCTTAAAAAAAGGGGCACCAACCACAGGGTTCTATCTTAGGTCCAATCCTTACTTTGTAAAATAATCTATTTCCATTTGTATGCAGTTGGTTTACAAAATTTATTTTTCCAGGCCTTTTGGTCTAGTAGAAGACACTTTAAATCCGCTCAAGAGCCATGAAATATTGATTTCTCGGAATCATTATAAAACAAGACATCATTCTTCTATTTCTCTAGGTGGGTCGGTAGGTAAGAGTGGCTGTTGGAAGTACCAACCCACTTAGACCTATTGGCTCATTGTGATGCCACGTGGAACTATGATCCTCTTACTAATGGAACCAGTTTGAGCTTATGATAAAGCGTAGGAGACTGTTACAGTCTATATTTTCTAGATCGTTTAGGTCTCTGGGAGAGAGCTGGACATGTACAGAGTAGGTGGAGGATTGTCTCCTCCTCTTCCCCGTCCATGCAGCCTCTACAGAAGTCATTTGTAAAAGCGCCAAGCCTTCTTGCGCGCTTGCCTATGAGGCAATGTCCAGTGATGACAAGTATTATGGCGCTGAGATGTTTTCTATTTAAAAAGATCAGACACTTAGAGCGATTCAGATCCAACCTTGGCCAGATCTCTTGGACCCGCTTTATATCGAATATAAATTACACCGACTCAATGACGAATTCACACCCGGCCCAGATGGCCTCCCTGCCATATTTCTTAAAAAATGTTCCGAAAACCGGTTTTACAGTGTTCGTTTTAGGTCAGCCCACTCGGCTCCATTTTTGGCCACCTCTGGAGTTCCACAAGGCAGCCATTTAATTTTTCGATCTGGTGCCTCAAAAATTCTTTGGAACATAATATCGCCAAATGCCAATCCATCACCTTCTCACATAAGCGGAACCAATCTCCTCCCCGACTCTATCTTCTCCATAACCAACCTATCTCCTCCAATGGTCCAAAGAATCCATCAACCCATATGTGACCAAGTCCCTTTGTTCGCCCCCTCCTGGAGTACGCCAGTCAAGTATGGTCCCCATATCATCGTGTTCATATATCGAGATTGAAAGCATCCTGGGCCGTTTTCTTCGATTTGGTCTTCGAGGTATGCCTTGGAACGATCCTTTTAATCTGCCCACTATAAAAACCGTCTCACCTTATCAACTTAAACATCCTTGAAGATCGCAGAGATGCAGCAGACTTTCTCTTCATTCATCGACTCCTTTCAGGTCACGTTGAATGCGTGTCCCTTCACAACTCCATTTTCCTCAACACCAACCCTCGTAATCTACCAACCCACCACACCTCCTATGGCTCGAACGAAACAATCTCCCGTATGCTACTAAAAATCAACTCAAACCCTACCGTCTTTGACTTCCACCGCACCACTTCCTACCTTAAATCCGTCCTCCTTCACCACTCCAACCAACCTTAGTTTTAGTTTAAGTTTAATTTCTATGTTATAGCTTGTATTAAGCCGAATAAATGGCGGCATCCGCCCCCATCAAAATTCAAAATTCTTTGCTCGCTAGACATGTTTGCCCAGTAGTCCACCTAAGGTCTGTTCAGCTTTAATGCTAGTTTGCACATAGCGATTGGTATACCTATACTATCCTTTTCCGGTAGAATAGGTAGAGTGGTTCCAATTTTGGCGAGTTCATCGGCTCTGCATTTCCCTGGAATGTCTCTGTGGCGCGGCACCCTACAATGTTGAACTGCTCTGCCATCACCATGAGAGATGATCGGCATTCAAGGGCAATTTTAGAATATAATGAGACCGAGTCCAAGGACTTGATGGCGGCCTGACTATCCGACGAGATGCGGATGTCCTTTGCAGATTTTTCTTCAGCCAAGACAGACCTTCTTTAATCACCAAAATTTCCGCCTGGAACACGCTACAGTGATTTGGAAGACGGAAAGAGATTCTCAGATTTAGTTTATCTGAGAAAACACTATCGGTTTTAGATCCATCTGTGTAGAGATGGATTGACTTGTCGTACATGAAAGCATCTTCCTCTCAGAATGATCTAGAGGGGAAGCTTAAATGGAAGTTTTTGTCAAACCAAAGTTCAGGTATGGTGTAATCGATGTTCTCTGTGAGGATTCCTAAGGTGTTAAGAATGTTGGCGTGGCCAAATGAATTATTTGTTCACTGTTTAGTCTCTAAACAATGCACCAATCCCATTTGTATCTAATATATCGTGTATAGATTTTAAAGCATATTGTGTTTGTCGTGCTCTGATCAAGTAAACTAAAACTTCGGAAGCTCTGGATAACTGCTCTCTGATTCCAACCGAAACTAGAATACGACTGATGGAAACATTATTGGTCCCTATAATATCGTACGTTCAAAAGGTCTATTGTCAGCTTGACTCGGTATCATGTGACCATCAATGACCATGACTCACCTAACACAACATCGTTGTAATTGTATCTTCTTACACAAAATAATAAATCTGAAAATTTGTTCTAAAAAGTGTAATTTTCTCGATCATCAACAATATTTAGTATTAATACTTAGCCATATAACTACCTAAATTCGTCGAGACTATCTTTTATCAGCCCCATTAAACTATGGAGTTCGTTGCCACAATATATCAAAAGAACGTCGAGAACTTCCGACTTTAAAACAGTCTTATGTGAATAATTTGTCACACAGTAGTGCTTTTCTTCTTTTCTTCTTCTTTCTTATCAACTTCAACTTTCTGCAATTATATTATTTTAAAATTATAATATTATTGCTATTATTGCTAATGGTGTATTAGTAATAAAATAAAATAAAACTCGAACTTATCAACACTTTATATAACATCAAAGTGTACACTTGTTTCCGTTTTACCTAAATTTTATAATAAAACGAAAATGCAAACTTTTATATATAATTCTGAAGTACATGTTTGACATGTTTCAACTATGGCATATCTCATTGAAGCCGGAGACATAGTAACGGAGAGCTTAAAGTCTTCAAAGTTTCTCCCAGTAACCTCATGGTTACTATAAACATCTCTTGCACAGATAATCATCATAAATGTTATCAAATTCATAAATGTTTTCGTAATTTCAAACGCATCATGAGGAAAATCGGAAGAAATGTCTAAAATTTGAATTAAAACTTTCCGCCATGACACCGATTTCTTGCGCTTTCCCGCTACAAATTCTGACGCCATGGGCAGCCGAATCGATATTTTTTGTTCACCGTTTTCCCTGTGAATGATGTAATCTACAATTAATTTCCCAGTCTCAGATTATATGAGTATATACAAATAAATAATTATATATTTACATATTATTTTTCTGTGCACTTACTCGTAGGCAGCAGAAGAAAAAGCGCTACACGTTTGACAGCATACTTATTGTTCAGTTTTCAGTTTTCAATGCATTTTATTTTCTTAATCATTAACTCTTACATACTCGTACTAACAAAAAATGCTTAAATGCTAGCTTACAATTACTTAACAATCTTATGCTAACTTACTGGCCCCACACAGGCACTCTAAGCTACTCTAAATTCTTATATCTATGTCTTTCGACTTTATTTACATTTTATTTAGAAATATTTATTTTATATACTTAGGGCTAAGAAAAAATTGTTAACAAAAAACTTAGCATATGGAACATTTTTATTTTTTATAAAAACATAATATTTAACTTAAAATAAACCTTAGCCTACCTAACCTAAATGCACAATACACACATAAACACACATAGACATTATACACAATCATATACATATATCAGTATACACCTTTGTATATACTAATGCATGTATATATGTCTTAGATGCTAATCTAAACCTATCTAAGCTGGCCATCGCTGTTTACAGAGAAAACAGATTGGTCAGCTCTGCCTCATTAGTGAGGCTGGTCCGTAATTGACGGAAACGACGACGAAGTATCTTCTCCACCATTCAACAACCAGAAATACTGGTGCTGCCGAACGACATCCCTCTTATCGCGATTCCCCACTGCCCTACTGAACCTGAGACGATCCACACTGCCGTGTGCGACGTCTCTGTTGTAGTTGAGTCGCCTGTCCCCAGCTGTCCGAGCGACATGGAAGATTAACGGGACCGCTGATCTGTCCTGGATCAACCCTATCTGATCAAGGTAGAGGAATGCTTCCGGTGGAACGAAGCCGTCAGAGCGCACATTCTCGTGTTAAAGGTAATTGGGGTAGTAAGCCCCAGATATCAGGTTATTCGTCGAGGTCATTGCTCTTGCAATGTGCCTTCGAGTCAGCTTAATTACGAAGTTGTCCACCGTATTAGGTTCGCCCTGTTGTAAAGGACCTCATTAGGATACAATTTCTTGTACTCCGACTCTGGTGTTCCGTACAAGCAAAGACAAGCGCTAAGGCAAGCCCTCTCAAACACCCGAATCTTTTCCATTAAGCTTGCTCGTACATTGAACCACACGGGACAACCAAATACCAGCATGGGCCTGATAAGGGCCATGTAGCAGATTACCTTTGCCCTCACATCGAGTTGGCTGCTATAAAACAGCCTCTTTGTAAGGGCAAAAGCGCCTTTAGCTCTGGCCAGTGCAGCATCTACATTTTTGCCAAAATACAGAAACTGATCTAGCCAGATCCCAAGGTATCTGACTACATTTCGACAGGCAAAAGGTTGTCCGATAGAGAACTTTCTCCAATTTTTTCTGGTATCCCTAGAGGCTCCAGACAACGGCGTCCTAAAGAGAATGGTTTCCGACTTCTGAAAGTTGATTTTCACCTTCCAGTCATCGCAAAATCGTCTTATCTTATCGAAGTCACGCTGCAAGAGAGTATTAATGACCTCGATTTTTGGACCTGTTCTGTACGATATCAAATCGTCTGCGTACGCAATAGTATGGGGAAGTGAACCTATCAAGTCGCTTGTAAAAATGTTGAATAGGATCGGCGAATTGACCGCGCCTTGCTGAAGACCATTTTTAATTTGAAATATTCCAACAGAAGTCACATCACCATTTTTCACGATGAACTGTCTGTTGGTTAGCATATTATAAAGAATGTACAAGAGTGGTTTACTGATCCCCAGCCTAGTCAGCTTATAGAAAAGACCCTCTAACCATACGGTGTCGAAAGCCTTCTCCAAGTCAACAAAGGCAGGCACCAGTGCATTGTTTCTTGCCTTTGTTCCATTGGATATCAGAAACCAGTTTAGACGCGGCATGTGAGATATCATGTCCCGCCTTAAAACCGAATTGATTATCCGGAACTATATGTTTGTCCTCAACCCACCTAGACAGAGCTCTATTGATTACCTTTTCAAAAACCTTACTGATATTCGGAAGGAGACTTATCGACCGGAGATTCGCCGGATTGGATATATCCTTCCCCTTTTTGGGGATAGGTTGAACCACCGCCGTTTTCCAATGCGCTGGATAATGTGCATTATTCATTGCATTATTAAACAGGGTGGTGTAAATGTTCACCGCTTCTAGAGGATAATGTCGAAGCACAATGTTCGGAATACCATCGGTCCCCACAGATATCTTAACTCTGATTGTGTCAAAGATCTCATGGAGTCCTTCCTTCGAAATGAACGGGGGTAGGTCACCCTCTCTGGCAATGACATTATTTGCCATATTTTCGTTGCTAATGATATCAATAGCCTTGTATACTTCCTGGAGCATACTTACTGTAATTCTGCAAAAATGGACATAAGTGAGGCCAAACTGTTGCTCAAATACTGCTATATTTATGCAAAAATGAACACAAATATTGCAATACTGCAATATTTTTACATTAATGAACTCTCTCCCATCGTTGTACTCTTCCTTTGCAGAAATGGTTACATTTTCTTAAGCAGTGTCTGAAAAAATTGTTTGACCATGCGGAAGTATTTGAGATAATCTTCTACTGCCGTGGAACTTATTTCATTTAGCAAAACTATGTAAGTTCGAGTACTTTTCGTGATTTCGTAGCCACCGTCGCACTGTGGGGCAGAATGTACCCAAAGCCGGCATAAAACCGAAAATTGAATTGCGACGTAAAGTTCTTACGCTATTACGAGTATTTTCATATGCATAGCTGTCCGGCCTAGCATCAGCCAAATGAGAAAATCCGTTATCTTTAATAAATCTCACAAAATATGCACCAGTTGCAGGCATTAGTTCCAAGTGATAACAATTGTGTTCTTTCAGCTTTGCTTTTTATCGATTTTTCTTGATTTTTTTTTCACTGCTTTTTATTCCACAAACAATTTTTTTGTTATGGAACCTTCAACATCAGGTATTAAGCAAGCTTCAAGCAAATATTATTTTTAAAATAGTGCTTTCAGATGAAATTTTTCATTATAATTTGTATGGCACTGCGAAAAGGCAATTTGTTTTTTCTTTTACTATCATAGATCGATTGAATTGGTTATGTTCCGGGTCAGTCCTGAAGTTTTTTTTTTACTGAATCCTAAAGAGTGGAATTTGTGCACTTAGGAATAGTTAAAATTGTCTGCCTGTATTTGCCCCCTTTTTTATAGTATATTTTTTAATGTTTGGCTATGTGTTTCAATAAATGCCTTCTTCTTCTTTTCCCGTACTTCTATTAATTTTTTTCTGATTTATGAACAAGTTCTAATACACTATTTGTTACCAGACAGAAGCTTGTGAATATTCTTAGAAGTTCTGGATAATTAAACTTGGCAGAGCAGTTTGACTTTCTAATAGAACAAGTAAAATCTCGAACAAAACATTTTGATAATAAGGACCTGCTAAAACGAATATCATATTTTAAATCTGAATACAAGTTGCAATGGTTTACAGCCAGTAGTAGAACTAGTGATCATTTCATTCTTTTGGCAATAGGTGAACTAGTTGGTATGATGAGAGGCTCTGGGAGTGTGATTGTTGAAGAACAGTTCAATTTCTTAAAAGAAGAACTTGTTAAAATGACAAAAAGCACAAAAAATACCCAAATAGAAGTTGTAAAGAAAACACTCTCGCATTTCAAAACTGATTTTAAGATACGGTGGCTCAAAGCTTGCAGAATCGAAGAAAAAAATTGTAAAGCTAATGAAAAATGGCTAAACAGTTCTATTGCATTCTATAGAGCACCAGATTCGGCAAAGAAACGTAGTCGTCCGGAAGTGAGTTTTGAGACTTCTTCTTCTTCTTTGCACAGATTGCAAACCTTCAAAAAACTTCCGTAGTAATCGGTAACAGGTCTGTAAAAGTAGATCATTCTTTAATTTTCACCATGATTGAGGGAAAAGTTTAACTGAAACCACCTCAACCCAAAAAAATGTTATTTATATGGAGCAACTTAAGAACGAAGGATTTCAATAAAATCGAAGATATGATTACACGACCAGTAAAAACGGAACATTCAGCTTTTGGAATGTCTGTTTTACATGGTTGGATACGAATGTTTGAATGCCTTCTGCATTTATCATACAAATTATTAAAAAATGGCGAACTCGAAAAAGTGACAAAGAAGTCGTGGAAGCAAATAAGGGCCGAATTCAAAGGGAATTCCGAGAACGATATGGATTAACTGTCGATAAACCAAAACCGGGATTTGGTAATACGAACGATGGCAACACGGTAAGGCGGGTTTTCAAAACCCTGAACTCTTAGACATAGAACTTATAAAAAAAAATGTACACTATAATGATTGTAGTTGCCAGTGGATATGAGATTGATTTAGAAAAGTTCAGGAAATTTGCACATGACACAGCGAGATGGTATCATATGAGGTATATATATGCATAAATATTTTATTCATGGCTCAGAAATTATATCATCTGCACTGTTGCCGATCGGAGGAAGCGCAAGAAGCGCGCAACAAAAATTTTAAAAATTTCCGCAAGAACTTCTCAAGAAAATCAAGCCGTGAAAAAACGAATGAAGAATGTATTTAATTTCTTTTTACTGAGCTCGGATCCTATTATAACATCCAAGCATAAATTGCATAAACAAAAATTCCAGTCTTTTCCCAAAGAAGCACTCAACTTGCTAAAACCCCCAAGTGTCCAGGAATCAAACGCTCTTCCTGAGTCTGACGAGGCTGATGATAATAATGATGACAGTGATGATATCTAAGGAAATAATAGCAATTTTTGGTTTTGTTTTGTATTTAATGGACAAATTTAATTTAATTGTTTTATTTTTAATTTATAAGTCTCAATAAATACCTACGAACAATTTAAAAAATGGTTTTACTAATTCGTTTTTTTTTTTTTCATAATAAAAGGGGGCGCAAATCTGGGTGGGGAAGGTAAGTGTAGTTGATAAAAATTAGATCTTCAATAAATCTTATTTAAGTTTTTAATATTGAAAAATAGGCACATTTCAGAAAAGTGGCCTTTTTAGTGGGCTTGTCGGGTGGGCGGGTTTAAAAATATTTTGGGACTGGTCTAAGAAGCTATCCTGAAAAATGTCAGGTTATTAGCTGTAACGGCTGATTTAATACCACATTTTAGGGCATTCTGCCCCACTGTGCGTCGTTGATTAACACTTTTTTTTCGCTGAAAAATCTCGATATTATGCCAAGGCAAGCTTTTATATGCGGATCTATGACCGGAATTGATAAGCAATCACTTTCCTTTCCTCGAAAAGCGAATTAATACTAAAGCAAGTATTGACATTAGTAATGATGAATAAAATTAGCTTGGAATGACCAACATTATTGAAGAGTTTCTTACTGGCAAAGAGGTCAGAAATCAGAAAATATTGTGTGGAAGAATGTTTTAGCAGTGAATGGAGTCAAGCCAATAGCTTTTATTATGGCCCGATTTCATCTTTTGAATTATTTCGTATCATAAACTCTCTAAATTCCAATTCGTCAACAAGAGATCGATTGTCTAATAATTTTATTAGGTAAGAAAATCTCATTAAATTTTGTTGATGTCTTAACGCCGATTGTGGTATTTTTACAGATGCATTAAAAACCGAAGAAGTTATACTGATGCCAAAGAAATGTGATAGTAAAAATCTAAATATGATATTTATAGGCCAATCTCTCTGCTTCCAGTGTTTTCACAAATTCTTGAGAAAGCAGTGAAAGATAGAATAATGGTGTTTCTTGATAAATCTTCTTTTTTTTTAGTAATACTCAGTTTGGGTTTAGAGGGGATGCCCTCGTACAGTTTTGCAGCTTTAACTACTTACTACAGCTTGAATAATAAAAAATATGTTGCTGCTATTTTTATTGATATCACTAAGGCGTTTGATACTGCCGACCATGTAAAACCAACAAAAAAATTAGAAAAATAGGGCATCAGAGGCTTTGTGCTTAGGTGGTTTCCATCATAGCTTAATAACCATAAGGAAGTTGTAGAGTTCAATAATAGTTTTAGTTTACCTTTAGACATTAAAACTGGTGTACCACAAGACTCAGTACTTGGTCCGATACTTTTCTTGACGTAAATTAATTCAATAGATTTCAAAGGTAAACGAACAGGTTTTGCTGATGACATACATAGCTTCCTCTTATTCTAACCATAAAATAATGTACTTCAATTTGTCTTCTACCATTGTCAACTTCCCGGCCTATGGTTTTTCATAGTGCAAATTGCAAATATTTGTTATTTAGCCCTGTTACATGGTAAGCAATATCATCTCAGTGTTTTTATAGAGAATGAACTGCAGTTTTTAAATATCTTGGTGTTAAATTTAAGAGAAAATTGAGTTGGAGCATTCATACTGCTAGTCTGAAATCTTATTTATTAGAAACTACGATGAATACTAGGTGGGGTGAAAAGTAACTTCCTTGACTGCCAGAATGCACTGCTACTGCAAAAAAAGTTATGGTGCCTTGAAGTCCGTTCATATTTAGGCAGACCTGCCAAATTTCAGTGCGATACTGTCTTTAGTTTTGTTTTGACAGCTGATTGTTGTTGACGTGTTTGGCATCATGTTGAGTATGGACAAAAACGATTTTCGTTCTCTCATGAAACATTATTTTTTGAGAGGCAAAACGGCGAAAGAAACAAAAGAAAAGTTGGATAAATATTATGGGGCTAATGCTCCGTCAGATAACACCGTCAAATATTGGTTGCGAGAGTTTCGTGGTGGCCGCAACTCCACTACCGATCAAATCCGCAGCGGTAGGCCCTTCAATGCGGTTACAGAGGACAATGTTAAAAAAATACATGAAATGGTGTTGGCTGATCGGAAAGTGAAGGTGCGCGAGCTAGCAGATACCAAAAAGTTTAGTACTGAGCGCACATGCCATATCTTGGGCAATATTCTGCATATGAAAAAGTTATCCGGCCGCTGGGTGCCGCGCATGCTCACTCCTGACCAAAAACACGAACGCGAGAGCACTTGGAAAGAGTGTTTGGACTTGCTGATGCGGAATCGGGTGGACTTTTGGTGTCGATTGGTAACTGTTGATGAAACTTGGATCCACTATTACACACCAGAGAACAGAATGAGTGCCCGGCAATGGACTGAAGCCGGCTCGAGTGCTCCGAAACGGCCGAGGCATGCTCGATGGGTCGGAAAGGTTACGGCGTCGGTTTTCTGGGATTGTCATGGCATACTCTTCGTGGACTACCCCGAAAAAGGAAAAACCATCAACAGCGAGTATTACTGTGTATTATTGGAGCGATTGAAGACCGAAATCGCTGCAAAACGGCCTCACATGAAGCGAAAAAAAATTTGTTTTTGCAAGACAATGCGCCGGCGCACAAGACTCCAGTTGCTGTCGCATTCACCGTATTCGCCCGATTTGGCTCCCTCGGACTATTATCTCTTCCCAAACCTCAAAAGATGTCTCATCAATAAAAAAAATTCAGCTCTCGCGAGGAAATCATCGACGCCACGGAGGAGTATTTTGCTGACCTTCCGGAAAATTACTTTTCGGACGGGATCAAGAAGTTGGAAAATCGCTGGAATAAGTGTATCAAGCTAAAAGGGGACTATATTGAATAAAATAAAAAAAAACATTTAAAAAAAAGTTTTTTTTCATTCCAAAGTAACCTCACTTTTCACCCAACCTAGTATGTACCACCTGAGGCAATTTTGTTTAAAAAGACTCATGGACACAATATACTAGTGACTAGTGCAATCTAAGTTGCAGTATGGTTTAACTGTAGAAATAATCGACTAGAAAGTAATTACTGGTATTTATTACCTTTTTGTCAAAGCAATATTCCTCCCACTCAAGCATCTTTAATTTTACAAAGTCATAACAAAGTTTTGCGAGTAACAATTCAAAATGCTGTGAAACGAGCACAAATGTGAGTCAACTTAGGAAGTGTTCATTTGACCATTTGGTTTTAATTTCATCAATTTTACCCCTTCAGATAAGATTTTTGTGAAAACAGAGCCAAATTTTTTATCATTTCTAAGAAAATGGCAGCCAATTCACATTATGACATTACTTTTATCCCTCCTTGTAGAGCAAAAGTGTTCGATATGGAGGGAGGAACACTTCAAAAAAAAACTCCTCACACTCATTATGTGGACCAGAGGATATGTAGTGAATGTTTTCCGAATGTGGAGCTATCTTAAAATCACACCCGACCTGCGCCCAATTTCTCTAAAAAGGGATTTTGACATCTTACTACCAAAAATTGTCAATACAACATGCCACAAACATGTTAATAAAGCCCAGTCTTCCCAATATCGATTGGCCTACAGCAAAACAAAATACCATCTAGAAGAAAGAACGTACTTTTAAGAATGTTTTACAACGAATAAAATAAGTAGAGTTCTTAAAATGAGAGGAGAGATGGGTCTATTGATTTAACACCACACCGACCAGAACTGCTATTATTGTGCAATATTGGCAATATTTTTTTTTTTTTTTTTTTATAATGAGCGCGCGCTCAAGGGGTTTAAGTACCCTTAAGGTGATTGTACACAGCGCGGGCAAAGGAAATTTAGGGAGGAAGAAAAGAGAGGTACCGATGTACATTGTTTTTAAATGTTTGCAAGTTATAACGACCAGGAAATACAGAGATCGGCAGGGCATTCCATACCGAGAATGGAAAGTTTTTCGGTTTCGACGATGCAAGTGCCATTCATAGATAATGGCTGGGTGTTTAAATTTCGCTTTAAAGATAGCAGACAGCATTGTGTTTTGGAAGCATTAAATCCCACTCTATTGATAGTTCCCCAATTGGTTATGCTGTTGATATCGGAATTTAATGAGCTTAGCATACGCTGCCGTTCTCGTACTACAGCCGAAGAGCAGGGCCGTGAGTCCGGGAACGAATCTGAAAAGCAGAGAGTACTGTCATCAGCAAAGGAATATATTGGATTAGAAGTAGCAGACAAGATATCGTTAACGTTAATGAAAATTAAAAAGAGTGTCGGTGACAGAACAGAGCCCTGGGGCACACCAGCATTTATTTTGTGAATATCAGACTTGAAACCGTCCAAGACAACTTGAATTGAACGTTCCGAAAGGTAATTTCTAATCCATTGAAGAAGAGATCGTCGATCCCAAATGCACGCATTTTCGACAAAAGAGCCTGATGCCAAACTCTGTCAAATGCCTTAGAAATATCAAGTGCAACTATCTTGCTTTCGCCAAATTGATGTACGCTTTGGTTCCACTTTTCGGTGAGACATGCCATCAAATCACCAGTGGACCTGTTGCTACGTGTTTCGAGATATTTCATGAGCTGACGATTTATCAGTGTTTCCATGACCTTGGAAAGAAGGGACGTAAGTGCAATGGGTCTGTAGGAGGAGAGAGAAGATGATTCGCCTTTTTTAGGGACGGGCTGGACAAATGCTGTTTTCCATCTGCTCGGGAAGAGTCCTAAATAGTAGGATTGATGAAAAAGCTTACGCAGTGGTTTTGCCAGCGAGGAAGAACACCTCTTCAGAAGAAGGGGAGATATACCATCTGGACCAGCGGATTTATGTATGTTGAGATCTTTAAGTACTCTTGCTACTACACGAGTGCGAAAGTAGATTCGTCCCATTGAAAATTCGACGCACTCAAGTGTAGGCGGAGACAAAGCACAATCTGGGAGTGTTGAGCTGGCCGCAAAGTGTGCAACAAGCAGATTGGCCTTATCCAAAGAGCTGACAGCTGGAATGTCATTGTAAATAAGCGTTGGGATGGAGGATGAGGCGGAATTTCTAATGTTTTTGACGAACGACCAAAAATTTTTACTGCCTTTGGGACATTGCAGTATTTTTTGCCTCAGTTTTTGGTCGTATAGGAATTTCACACGCTTAAGAAGGCGTTGCAGTCATTTCTGGCTCGTTTGAACTTATATGAAAGTAGCAGACGGTGTACTACAATTTCTAGCAATATGTCCGCAAACAGTTCTCTGGATCTTATTGTCTGGACCAGGGGTGTTCTAGTTGGTAAGTGGAGAGTATGACTGGCATCTTTTGTAAAAGTACACCGCAAATACACTTAACTAGAATTTACAACATATACGACACTGTCGTATTTTTTTATTTTTTTTATTCAGTTTTAAAATATTAAAAATATTCAAATGCTATAAGTTATTCTAACAACTTTGAAGAGGAACAATTATTATAATTCCGTAGAACCTAAATATGTAAATAACTGGTTCTAGAACGAATGATCTTTCAGTTTGTAGAGTTAAATATAATTCTTTTGGAGTAAACTCATATAGGAAAAAAGATGCATTTAATGAAAAAAACATCACATAAGCTTTTGTACAAGAAAACATATGTAGTTTACATATTTAGAGCTGTGTTCAAAAATACACTGACTGCAGATCTATACTGAAAAGAGATTTCTTTACTTTATTTAAAAATGCATTGGTTTGTAAAATAGATCTTAATTCATATGGTAATCTATTAAAAAGTGCGTCAGAAAAATTTCGAAAAATGCTTCTTCTTAGATAAAGGAATAGTTACAAAGGCCATATACATACATAATTTACCTTTACTATGTATAGTCTGTATACATTTGGGTTCCTAAGTGTGTTGCTATAATCGCTTCGCATGAAAAAGGCTTTAAGAACCTTAAAGATGTTTCAAAGGTAAAACTCGTAGGCTAAAGAACAAAAGCAAAGACTTGTTGAATGAGATGGTTTTGGGCAATATACAATATGTATAATGTCTCAATTGTAGCTTCCTCTCCAACTTACAATTCCGCATTGCAATTTTCAATGCGCAAGTCCGTAGTATATCATAAGAAATGTTTTCCCTGAACAACGTAGTTTTAAAAGACAAATTTTTCAAGAGACGGATAGCATATATTTTTTTAACTCATCCACATGTGCCTTTGATTTAAAGTTTCTTTCTATCAAAGCCCCTTGATACTTACGACTTTCAACACCTTCTACTTTAAAGCAGTTTGAGCTACATTTCATTGAAATTTTTCTTGTCACATGTATGAATAAATAAGTATAATTTTGGGAAAGAAGTTGACTAATACATAACATAACATTCAAGAGGACAGAGAGTTTTTAGGTTACATGAGTTTCAGCTTTTCACTTAGAAGCAACTAGTGCTTTGCAAACCATAAGCCCATATGCAGCCTTACTACTGACTTAAATGAGTTTATGTTTGAATATAAAAGGTGGTGCAAAATTAATCGGAAGATGGTATAATTTTTGCAAATGGCGTCGTAAGTCAACTGTTTGTTTTAGCATTGTTTTATGCTAAATTTAGATTTTTCAGAGGAAAAAAAAAATATTCGTGAAACTACTTTTGCGACAATTCAATTTTGATTGGAGCAATCACGAACTTAACAATGAGAAAGCAAATATGCAACCTCAGCAACACCAGCTATATTGTAAGTTGATGAGCGCCACTTGTTTCGTTGCTGTAGAGTAGTCAAGCAGTCGGTGCTCCACTTTTTCCAAAAGTGCTGTTCAATGAAGTATATACGTTGCCATCTGCTGAGGCGATTGATATTAAGCATCGTAACGGAAGGCTCAACTATAGATGTAAATGGAGCCCCCACAAGAAAATGAGCAGGAGTAAGAATCTCGATATCATCAGGGTTATCTGTAATTGGAGACAAAGGTCGTGAGTTTATGACTGCAGAAATTTGACAAACTAATGTTCTAAGCTCTTCAAAATTCAAAGTTGCAGGATCAACTGTGCGCCAAAAATGGTACTTAGCCAATTTAACAGAGGCCTTCCAGAGGCCCCCGAAGTGCGGGGACCTCGGAGGAATAAACTTCCAATCGATCCCATCCTCGAGATATTGCTGTTGAACTGCTTGATTGTGACTATCGTTTCTTGCACCAACAAAATTTGTAGCGTTGTCGGACCAAATGCATTTCGGCCTGCCCCTGGTACAAATAAAACGTTTTAGTGCCGCTAGGAAGGCTGACGTTGACAAATCCTTTACCAGTTCTAAATGCACAGCTTTGGTTGCGAAGCAGATAAACAAGCAAATGTAACACTTTGTAGGAGGCCTACCTCTTACTTCTGATTGATAGTAAAATGGCCCACAAAAGTCGACTCCAGTAACAAAAAAAACTCTGTTGGATTGCTCAATTTGTAGGTTCAATTGGTAGGTTTCCCATTATATGTTGTGCCATTCTTGGTCTAAGCCGAAAACAACGAATACATTTATTTATCACACGAATGACTGTCTTTCTACCACCAATAGGCCAATATTGTAGTCTTAA
Organism: Volucella bombylans; assembly: GCA_949129095.1. Classification (NCBI taxonomy): domain Eukaryota; kingdom Metazoa; phylum Arthropoda; class Insecta; order Diptera; family Syrphidae; genus Volucella; species Volucella bombylans. The sequence continues at coordinate 198,368,894 of OX422141.1, read as the reverse complement.
AGATGCGAGTAAAGATTGCGGTCCAGCATGTAAGAACTTGTGATGAAAATGATAGATGATTGATTCTGTAAGGGCGTGATGCCTGGGAAGAATGATAGGATGCTTCGATTCGTAATTCAATGCGGATTTTTGTAGCCGGCCCCCCACTCGCAGCAGACAGAAATAATGCTACTGGAACAGTTGATTTTTTTCCTTGCTTCGAGCGTGCTATATTCTGCAGCTAAATTTGTTTTTTGAATCATGCGAATTAAAAGATATGTTCCCTGCTGAATTTCATCGAGAGTAGGAGGACCAGATGACAAATGAGCGCCGTCGTATTTCTTCCTACCTGTACAAAATCGGTAGACACAGGCGTAAATTCTTTGCATTTTTCCAAACGAGTTTAAAAATTTGCAACCGATAGATAAATCTGTTATCTTGGTCGTCGAAAGTAGAATCCTTTTTCGCTTCTCAGGTAAGTCTGAAGTAAAACCCGGAATGCTAGGCCATAGTTCCACAAGGACGAATTTATACGCTGCTTGGGAGTAGCTCCTATCGATAGAATGTCAGCCGGATTCATTAAAGAGGGAACGTAATGCCACGTCATGCCATCGGTTAAAGTTTGTATTTTAGTCACCCTATTCACCACGAATACATTGTAGTTGCATGCCTCTTCCTTCAACCAAGATAAGACAACAGTAGAGTCTGACCAGCAATGAATTTCACAATCAAAAATATCTGTCCGAGATATGGAGCTACAAAGTTCAGCTAGTAACATTGCAGCAGATAATTCGAGTTTAGGGACAGTAAGGGTTTTGAGTGGAGAGACTCTTGATTTCGAGCACAGCAAATTAGTTTGAACAAACCCATTATATTCAGTCCGTATGTAAATACACACCATAAGCACTAAGACCAGCGTCGCAAAATGCGTGTATCTCATTTCTAGAACGCGCATTTGTAGCCATCACAAATCGTTTGTAGCTATACTTATCAATTAATTGGAAGTCTGCACATAAATTTGACCAAATCGATTGCAACCATTGTGGGAGACTTTCATCCCAATTTACTCTTTCTTTCCATAAAATTTGAAGAAATAATTTTGCCTTTGTGAATCACAGGCCCTATCAACCCGAGTGAATCATAAAATCGAGCAACGAAAGATAGCACAGTGCGTTTGGTAATCTTTTGGTTGGGAGGAAAAGCAACGGACGAAAACAAGAAGTTATCTGAATTGGAGTCCCACACGAGTCCAAGAGTTTTTGTGACATCACATCCGTCATGGAATTTTAGGAACTGCTTTTTGTTTGTTTCTGCGACGTCAGTAAGAACGTTTGGGTCATTTGAACACCACTTTCGTAATTTAAAATGTCCTTTACCTAGCAATTGAGTCGTTTGCTGCATGATTTTGAGGACTTCTTCTGTTGAATCTCCGCCAGATATCAAATCATCTACGTAAAAATCCCTACGAACGATTTTTGCCCTAACCGGATAAATTTTTTCCTCATCAGCAGCTAATTGATGCATTGCCTAAATGGCAAGAAATGCAGCTGGTTTGGTTCCATATGTAACAGTAGTAAGCTTAAAAATCGGAATTGAATCTTTAGGATCGTCTCTCCACAATTTGCATTGAAGATAACTATCAGGGTATGACACCTTAACGCACCGATACATTTTACAAATATCACCGAAGAATTAGCAGCAGATCCGTTAAAAACTACTCATAATGCGGCAAGAAAAATGCAGGTATTCCAGGAGGAACGGATTCTATTGGTGACATGTGTTTGAGGGCAGCATATTCTTCTATGAACTCTAAATATCTCCTTTTAATATCGCTATAGTTTTGAAGTATTTTTTCTAAATTATGGAAACGTCGAAGAGCTTGTTGATATGAATCGCCAAGCTTTGTGGGAGATATTTTGTTGGGCAGGCGAACCGAATATTCAACAGTTTCTAACCGAATGTGGTTATCGACGAAGCGTTTTTCACAATCAGTTTCCTCCTTTGTGTTATTTGGTGCAGTGTGATTACAATCTTCGGTTTCCCAGAAACGTTTTACTAAGTCATGCAAACGGGCGTCGGATTTAAACTCAAATGACAAATTTTGAACAGCAGTTAAGCACGATGATTTTTCCACGATTTGTTGTCCACCACCAGAGACGACCCATCCTAGCCTGGTTTTTTCAAGAAGTGGCAAATTTCCATACAAACGTATCTGCCCAACGCACATAATTTCAAAAAACATACTAGCACCTATAAGAAAGTCTATTCGCTGAGACTTGAAAAATCAGCGGTCTGCTAACTCTATGTTGGAAGGAATACTGATTGTCCGTTATAGTCGGAACTACAGTAGTCTCCAACGCGAGACTTTAAGATGATTTCAACGGCTTCACTACAGACCAAATCTGCTTGACCTATGCCAGAAATGAACCTTGTTGATTTTGTCCTCTTAAGTTGTACCTGATTTGCCATTCGACTTGTAATACAATGAATTTGTGAAGCTGAGTCGAGAATTGCTCTGCAAGGAACCAACGTTCCGGCTCTATTCCTTACGAAAACAATAGCAGTGAAAATGAAAACGCAATTTGCTGGGAGTTGTCTTGAGTCGCTTTGCTGAGAATTAATACGAGATGTGGAAATCAAAGTAGATTGCGAAGCTGAAAAAGTTTAGGAGTGGTTGCAGGATTCAAATGAAGCAAAGAGTGGTGCTTTGATAGACAGTAACGGCAACATCTTGACTTACAATCTCTCACCATCAAACAATATCGTTTTTACTAATAATCGTTCGGTGGTGTTAGCGCAGAGTGAATTTCGAAGTCGATTTCCTAATCGTGTAGCGCCGACTGGGCAAACATTGCGACTCGAACAGAGTTGAACTACAGGAGCCGCCACCGGACTGGTCGTTCGGCCAAGAATATCGCATCGGTGGCTGTCGATGTCGCTGAGAACGAAGAAACATCAACCAGATGACGGGCTACGCAATTCGGCATCACCAGACGGATCCTACAGTGAATTTTAGTAAAACACCTACACATGTTCCCGTACAAAGTGCAAACAGTGCACCAGTTAATGCCTCCTGACCATCAGTCGCATGTTACGTACTGTAAAGCCATCCTCAATTACAACAACGAAGAGGATGATTTTGTGTCGAAAATCAGCATGAGCGACGAGGCGCATTTACACTTCAGCGTACTTCAATAAGCAAAATCTTCGTTTCTAGAGCCATTATATCCACTCAAAGCCACTGTGTGGTACGGCGTTCACGCGGGAGGAGTGATTGGGACGTATTTTTTTGAGGACGGTCGCTGTTACTGGCGAACGCTACAGGGCCATGATAAACGACTTCTTACTGCCGAAATTGGATGAGCGGCGCTTGGTGAACATGTGGTTTCAACAAGACGGCACAACTGCACGCACAGCACGAACCACAATGGATATTGTGAAGAAAGCGTTTCCTGGTCGCGCAATCTCCCGTTTTGCCAATTTGGCATGGCCAGCAATATTGCCCGATTTAACCATCCCAGACTTATTTCTTTGGGGCTACTTCATGTCGCGGGCTTATGCCAACAAGCCTCAGACAATCGCAGCCCTTAAGGAGAATATTCGACAGGAATGTGAACAGTTATCACCGGAAATCTTGCGGAAAGTCATGGAAAATGCGATAAAACGAATGTGTACCAACACTGGCGGTAGACACTTCTACGGGCATCGCTAAAACTCAGTGTAATATTAGTATTCAAGATCTAGGGAAAGAAAGTCGCCGGCTTTTGAAAAGAACTAAAAATGTCGTGGGGTGTCAAGAGAAACAGAATATCTAATGCCGCAGAGGGGTGGACCGCAAGGCTCCCCATAGACATGCCGTTCTTTGGACTCTGCTTAGTTTAATGCAGTTGACTGCATTTTCCAAGGCTGTCCACCAGACAACCACCCCGTAAGTAAGGATCGGTTTTTATGACCGAGATGTATAACCAGTGGGTTATGCGAGGTTGAAGGCCCCATTTGATCCCAATGGCTTTATTGACTCTTTCTTGAATGTTAGCTTTCCAGTTTAGTTTCCTGTAAAAAATGAGACCCAGATATTTTGCTGTATTGGAGAAAACTAAACTGGTACCATTTATTGAAGGAGGGTCTACGATTGGAATTTTATATTTCCTGGAAAAGAGGACAAGATCAGTTTTATGGGGGTTTATTCCCAATCCACAGCTATCTGCCCAGCGGGTTAATCTATTGAAATTTACTTGAAGGAGTTTCTTTAATGGTATTGAGATGCTTTCCTGAGACGGTTATGGTGACGCCATAGCCAGGTATATCAGTAGTTCGTTAACCACTAAGTTCCAGAATAGGGGAGAGAGGACACCACCTTGCGGCGTACCTCTACTGACATATCTTTTAGTAGAAGTCTCACCCAGTTTGGAGTTGATTATCCTGCATTTTAGCATTAGACCGGTCAACTCCCCAAGTGAGTCGTCTACCTGCAGAGTTAACAGCGCAGTCGTGATTGCGGATGTGTTGACGTTGTTAAAGGCGCCCTCTATGTCTAGGAAAACAACCATTGTGTACTCCTTATATTGTAGGGATCGTTCGATGTGGCTAGTCAGAGAGTCCAAAGTCGTTTCCACCGACTTTCCTTAACAGTAGGCATGTTGAGCCGTTGACAGAAGTCTTGGATCAACTTTAGCTCGAATATGGATATCAATCAGTCGTTCTAGAGTTTTTTACAAGGAAAGATGATAGACTTATAGTCTGAGGTCCTTTGGAACAACATGAGAACATTTGTCGGCTTTTGGAATGAATACTGCATTGACTTCTCTCCATAACAGTGGAATGTGGATAAGTTCTACACTGAGCTATAAGAATTATTGCAATTGGGATACGGAACATAACCAGGAACTACATTTGGTAGACGGCCTTTGATCAAACCAAAATCGACTTAGGGATTTTTGTTATTTTTTGTAACATTTGTATAATACTACTCGTACTACACTGGTTGTAAATATAACAAAGAAAACAACTTTGACATTAATTGTTGAGAATAGTGCTGGTACTTTTGTCCGAAGATAGTACCAACAGAAGAATGGATTGAAGACAAGATGAAGTACTGAGTAACTTTTGACAGTGAAAAAGCAGGTTGATTACATAGTATGTATTAAGAGGCCTCATACTGTCGTAAAGCAAACCAATGCCCACGGTTTTCTCTCGAAAACTTGAACCCTCTACGCCAGGTTGTAGATGTTCCTGAATAATCGATACGCCAGAGAGGATATCCGTGGCATAAGAACATATAAGCACATTGGTGCAAACTCCCTGAAGATGGCACTGTCGACAATCACAGCGAGCAAAAGATTAGTAATAGATTTTCCTGGGAAGTGAATAAAAGTCAGTCTCCAATCCAAAACAAGGATATGAGAGGATAGTACATTTTCATTAGCATCATTAACATCTTAAAATTAATATCGTTACAGATATTGTTACTTTCTCTTCACAATGTTTATTTCCGACTGCATATGCTTATTGCTACTTACGTATACGATCAATGGAATTCTTTTTCCAGATACGAGTATATATTGCTCATAAATATTGAAAACACACGAGTGGAGGAATAAATTTCACTTAAATATCCATGTGGACAAAGTGCCACTAACAAAGTGAAATTAATCGAGCATTAATTATAAAGATTACCTTCACCTTGGAAATGAACGTTCCGCTCCCATTTATTCGTACCTGCCATCGATACTCACAGACGCCAACTGAGCCATAATCAATAATTAGATGTAGAAAGAGTGATTTCTATGCCAATGGCAAGAAATCTCACGCCCACCATCCGGCATGCCACTGTCTTGCCAAAGCGATATGTACTCGTACTCGTATGCCCTCTGTAGCCATTGTCAGTGGATCTGGATATGGATCTGGATATGGATATGGAGTTGGTGTTGTTTGTTTTTGCATATTACTGTGGTGTATCTAAACTATCTGTACTTGTAGCTTAATCCGAAACTTGATAGTGCAAATGGTCATACTTCTGCCCATGGAACTCGATAATTATGCAAATCGGAATTATGAATGAATTAACTGGTACAACTGGCGCTGCCGAAGGTGTCACGCTGTTCATACACTGTGTCTGTTACTGATGCCAGTTGGTGTTGTTGCATTTGTAACTTTTACACTGAATTTTAATTGTTTATGCGATCCGATTGTAATTAACGATTCGGGTCTCTGTCACTGTCGCCGTCGCCGCCGGTCGAGGTGGGTTAGAAAATGCAGTGAATTGGCGCCAGCCCATTATTATGATGTTGCGGAATTTATCACAAACGCCTACGTGACTTGTTGGCTTGTGTATGATTACATTGTACCATATATTGTCGACTGTACATTTACGAATGTGAACATATCTAAAATCACATCCTAATAAAAAAGCTCTCACTTTTATGTTGCACCTGATAAGTGATACTCGTAGCGATGAAGTTTCTCCACGAATTTACAATCTTACAAGAGCGTCACCTCAGGCATCATACCGTGTGACCGTGTGACCATAGTGAAGAACCTTCCATCTTCTCTACAAATAATTAGCTGAATTTTATGTTTATTTAAATTTCTGATCGATCCCGCTTCACCTACCGCTTCTGTCGTCTAGTGGCTTGTGATTTATTATGTGCGAGAAACTTGGCAGAGTCTACCGGTTAGTTACGAAAACCATCAGCAACAGCAGTATCATCGAATCGGACCACCACAGATCTGCATTAAATAGTTTTTCGGCTGTCCCGAGGTGGCATACCAGTTTTAGCCGCATATGGTACGAGTATATGGTAGATGTATCTACAATACATATATGTTGGGGGTACCCGCATAGATATTCCTAGTGAAGTTTGGAGCTGGTGTGTCAGAACAGAACACTGATATTTTTGAAGAAATTTCTGAATGATTTTTTTTTTTGTTTTTTTGTAGGCTGGCTGTTGGTCTAGAGCTAGCTGTGGCGATATAATTTATTGACGGGAAGAGTTGGAGTCTTCCTTTTTTTTGTTTGGATTTTTCTTCGACAGGCCCGAGGTACTTATTAGTGTGGGTTAATAAATTATGAAGTTTATTTGGTTTGAGGGCTTAAGAAGAATTCCCATATGTCCAAATTTAGAGATTGGAATTGATTTCACATCAGCTGTCGATGATGATGTTTGTTTTTATAAGAACAGATAGTTATGGATGTGATTTGGAAAGCCATTTGTGACGTCAGATAGAACACAGACGATTAGAACGGGGAGAGTTAGGAGGCGTGTGCATCTAATAGAACGAGTTTGCCTGACAAGAACGGTAGAACCATAGGTTGACGGTAAATTATGAATTTATACCTGGTGAGTTATAGTTACTGAAAATAGAATCATTTTCCCATCTCTTCGGTAGTTGACTATGTTCTATGGTAATGACTGGTTTCTTTTGGGCCAACAGGGAGAGTATGAATCGACTCGGATTTCAGTGTGTCCGATTTACTATCTCAACATTTTAAAGGAATCAGTAAATTTCATCAAATGCTAACAATAGATAATTCAGTGATAAGGTGTAACATAAGGAGCAACTGTACATCAAAAATAGTTGTTTTACCTCGTAGAGGGAACCACGTGGAGAAACGAGTTTGTAGCATAAGAGTCAGATCGCTGAGAACGAAGGAACATCAACCAGACGACGGGGAACGCAATTGGGCATCACCAGACATAGGGTCCACATCGAATTTTAGTGAAAGACTTACACATCTTCCCAAGCTTTGGCTTTACAGAGCACTATTTTGTGTCGAAAATCATCATGAGCGACAAGGCGCATTTCGACTTAAGCGGCTATATCAATAAGCCAAATCTTCATTTCAGGGGCACTAAAAATCCGCGTGTGATATACGAAGAGCCATTACATCCACTTAAAGCCACTGTGTGTTGCTGTATGATTCGGCCGTATTTTTTTAAGGCCGTCATAGGCAATACGGTCACTGTTACTGGCGAATGCTACAGGGCCATGATAAACGACTTCTTACTGCTCGAATTAGGTGAATATGTGGTTTCAACAAGACGGTACAACCGCATACACATAACGAGCCACAATGGACATTGTGAACGAAGCGTTTCCTGTTTTGGCGATTTGACATGGCCAGCAAGTCCGATTAACCATCCCAGACTTCCTTCTTTGGGGCTACTTGAAGTTGCAGCCCTTAAGGAGAATATTCGACAGAAATGCGAACACTTATCACCGGAAATCTTGCGGAAAGTTATGAAAAATGCGATAAAACGGGCACAAATATGTATCAACACTGACGGCAGCCACTTAGCGGATATCATCATTTCTACTTAACAGAAGCAATTATAAAGTAAAGATTTCCATCACTCCAAATCATTTTTTTTTGTTTAGTAAAAAAGTAATTCAAAAACAAAATTGGATGATTAATTTTGCGCCACCTTGTATAACCGGCATTAGACCATAGCAGACAGAGAGCAGACAGATTATTCTTGCATTCTTCTAACAATCGTTAGTTGTGGTCAATTCTGTTATGCACAAATGCTATCTAAAATACTAAATTATGGAACTACAAATACTCCAAAGGATTTTTCAAGTAATTGGAGAAAAGGAAGCTTTTGGATCGATTCACGTCTCTGGATCAAAACTTAAAATTGTACTGGCAACACGATAAATAGCAACGTGTTCAGGTGAAATTGAACAAGAACTTCTATGAGTATCGTCTAAGACTGCTCCGAGAACAAGTGACATCAAATAAAGAATGCACAAAAGTTATTATGTGCTTAAGAGTGAGTACGTGGAAAAGATGCCTAATTTCCTGGATTTTACTCCTTTAGATCCTAGTTAATGTAACTCCTCAATCATTTATGGAAACAGGCGTAATTGCAGGGATATACTCCCAGTACACACCATATCAGCTCCTAGTTCCGACAGGCTTTTGTAAGCATAAGTCGGATATTTCACACTAAACGTCGCAAAAGTTGGTGTCATTAATGCTCGGTACAGATAGGTGCTGCCCCATTCAACTGCTAGTAAACAGTCTACAGTCTTTTTTAGTGAGGGATAGCAGCAATGGTAGATACTTTTTATTGACATAGGAAGCATTTGTTTGTTCTGATTGAAACCTTGAGCGTCGTGCGCCATACGTAAATACCAAAGGTCAAGGAAATCAGTACTAATGCAGCTTCAGATCATAAGCGGCGAATTTCTTTCTCGAACTAGCTGATCGGTTTTGGAGTCTTCTGTAAAATCCGTGTATATTTATTTCCTAGCTCAGATTCTGTCCAAAGTCAGTCCTAGGCGCAAGGTCAAAAAAAATCCAATGCGAATTGTACCAAAGACCTCTTCTTTATAGACGAAAAAATGGCTTTACATGTGCTGCCTATGATATAAAATTCAAGAGGAGGGAATTTATCAGCGCGCCTACGGATAGCACTCATGCAGCCACGACAGACAGTTTCTGTACCGTGATTAAAACGACCAGTGTCATTTTTATGTGAACAATTTGTACACCAAGCAGCTACATACGTAACTTAAAACTTAAACACAAAATTTATATGAATGAGTACAATTAATGAAACTATAAATCGTAGTGTACACAGTCTAGAGACAAATAAAACAAATAAACAAACATGCTCCGTAGCTAGCCGAAAACACTCTCATAATGTCAAATAGCTGACATGGCTGGGAGATCTTCGATGAGACATATTTAATCCAAGAAGTCTGAAAACTAAGCCAACCCTAAAAGTAAGTAAGATTTTTTATCTAACAAAATCTAGGGCAACGAAGGAAGAGTACTAAGTAGATTTTGTAGATTTTCCAAAATATACACAAATGTGTGTATAGGAAGAGCCTCCAGAGAATGAGGAAACAAAAACCTTGTCATTGATCCACAAGAAAACGCGTTTAAATTCGTAGCAGCTGTTTAACTGATTCCATTTCCGTGGAAAATGTAATATGGTATGAGGAATCCCTCATCGTCACCACCCTGGTATAATAAAGAGCTGCGATCTCTTCGTAACAAGAGAAATAAGCTCTGGTATACTTACTTAAAATCGCGTTCCGACACCGATTTCTTCTACTACCAGTCTGCCCAAATAAATTTCTCTGTACTTTGCCAAACTCTCTATGACAACTATTTAAACCGAATGGACCACACACTCATTTCCGACCCCAAGAGATTCTTTCAGTTCATCAAAACTAAAAGCAAATCGGATAACTATCCATCATCTCTAAATTTTCTTGATAGGTCCTCGGGCGATCCCCAAATTATTGCAAATCTCTTCGCAATCTTTTTTGGCCAAGCGTTCGCCATCCATTCCCAAGAGTCAGACCACTCTTACTGTCTATAACTTTAGAGCAAGTTAGAGATAAAATAATAAAACTCAAAGATGATTATTCTGCTGGCACTGATGATTTTTAAAGAAATGTCAAATGCACCTAGCCCAACCTCTTACAGCTCTCTTTCAGCTTTTTATCACCCAGGGAAAAGGCCGTTTATTATTCCCCTACATAAAAAAGGTAGAAAAGACGATATTTCCAACTATCGACCAATTGCTAAGTTGTCCTGCATACCTAAGCTTTTTGAGAGCATTATCTATCACATAATGCTTTTCCATCGTAAATCTCTTATTTCCCCAACCCAGCACGGATTTTTCAAAGGCAGATCTACGACCACCAACTTAACGGAATTCGTATCAAGCACTTTATGTGCACTGGAATCTGGAAATGAAGTTGATGTGATTGCCACCGATTTCAGCAAAGCCTTTGATAGAATTTCTCATGATATAATCCTTCTAAACTTAAAGGCCCTTGGTTTCAAAATGAACTTTATAACTTGGGTTCAACCCTATTTAGATGAACGACTTTACTATGTTCTATGTCCATGGTTTCTGGCCCAATTAAAGCCTCCTCTGGTGTCCCTTATTATTTATTCTGACGATCAATGATGTTGCTTGTGTCATTAAAAATTCATACATATCTGTTTACGCAGATGATATGAAAATATTTAGATATATATCATCTTACTCAGACAGCCTACTTCTGCAGCAAGATCTAGACAGGTTTTGTACTTGGTGTCAGAAGAGTTTTCTTGAGCTTAACGTCAATAAGTGTCAGGCTATACCTTATACCCGTAAACGCCCCCCTACTTCACCTCGTTTTTTCTAATCTTTTATCTGCCTGTTCCCTTAGTGAATGAGTTGCGTGATTTAGATGTTATCTGCGATATGGAACTCAATTTCCGTTCTCACATTGATAGTATAATAAAAAATGCCCACTCTGCCCTTGGCTTCATCAAGCGCTGGTCTAAGGAGTTTTCCAATCCTTATGACACCAAATCTCTTTACATAGCCTTTGTTAGGCCTCTTCTTGAATATGCCAGCCAAGTTTGGTCACCCTACTACAGAGCTCACATCCTCCGGATAGAAGCTGTTCAGCGCAGGTTTTTACGGTGCCGCTATAGCCCAATGGCCACACGCACCGTTTGGAAGCTTGTGTTAAGTCATTTCGAGTGAATCCAATTTGTTTGCATACAATGTGTTTACTAGTTTTTTTTTTACAGAGTTTTGTATTTGTAACAGACTTGTGGCAGGACTAGGTTTACCCGTATGCATATTCTGTTTGGAATTAATCAAGATTCATTTTAAGGTCAAAAGTGTACTGGAATCCGTGAGGGGGAAAACAAGGAAACGCAAACTTAAAGCAAATAGAATTAGCACCTCGCTCACTGGCAATCGATACAAAAAAATTATGAAGTACATATCCACAGCATTGTCTCCTGGTAGCCTGAAAATACGAAATAATGGGTCGCCGTCAACCAGTTCATGGAGGCCAATTTTCTAAGGTTTGTCAAATCTTAATATTCCATTGACCCGACAGAATTCTAACATCGCTGCCTACTTGTACATATACACATACATACACTGGTGATCACTAAGATGAGGCCATACATTTTGCAATAGATTTTCACTCTTTATACCTTTTTGAAATTTTGTACGCGCAATACCTGTGAACAAGTACATATTTTCTCAACAGCAAGTCATAACATTAAAGGGTAAATAAGAAGCGACCGTTGGAATTTCCCTAGATCAAACAATGAACTACTTGAAAAGCGTATAAAAAGATGCGCCACTTGGATGAGGCCATTGCGAATATTTCGTTGCAGGAGTTCACATCAGCGATTTTTTTCAAAGTTTTGTTAAGAATATTAAGTTGAAAAAAAACAGGGTTCCGGAAAGTCTTTGACAGCGACAGAAAAAGGCAGAGAAATTGCAAGGAGGCTTACTAGAAGTAAGACTGTTGTAAACAGTTATCTTGTGGATCCAGAACACTATGGGAAAAATCGAAAAGGACGCACGGCAGAAGCAACAACATTGCGAGAAAAGCGGTTAATTCTACGGTGTGTCTCAAATTCTACTCTACCAGCGACTAAAATAAGCCACAACAGCGGAGTATCAGCCAGCATAGCAACGGTCCGAAGGTGATACTATACAGAGGTGTAAACTTAAAAAGAAACCTGTTTTGAGGCAAGTGTACAAGGAGCATCGAATGAATTTTGCAGGAGAACATGTCGCTTGGAGCAGTGAATGGAATCGCTTTGTCTTTTCGGCTGAAAAAAAGTTTAACCTAGACGGCCCCGATGTTTACAACTTTTATTTCTATGATCTAAAAAAGGAAGAGCTTATTTTGGCAAGATATCACAGCCGTACATCAGGTGTAATGTGTGGGGAGCTATTACCTACTATGGCACAATCGAGTTGGAGTTTTTGTCTACAACAATGAACGGAATCAACTACAAATGTTTGCTGCAACGCTCATTTCCAAAAGTGAATACCATTTTCGGACCCCTGCCTTGGATATTCCAACAAGACAATGCCCCCATCCACACTTCCAGAGTTGTTAGAAGTCGGATTCAATCAGAAGACGTGGAAATTTTCCCATGGCCGCCCTATTCACCGGACTTAAACATAATCGAAAATGTTTGGGCAGGGTTATCTCGTAAAGTGTATGAAGGCGGCAGACAATTTGAAGACAATGACACTTTGATCGAAGCTATTTGTAATGCCGAAGCTATTCTCTTGATTATTTAAGAAAACTGTATGATTCTATTCCAAACCGTCTTATAGAGGTCACGTCGAAAAATGGCAGGCATACACTTTCGAAGATTTTACATGTGACCTCCAACGGTCGCTTCTTATTTACCCTTTCATTTTATGACTTGCTGTTGAGAAAATATGTACTTGTTCACAGGTAGTAAAAGTTTCAGGGTACAAAACTTCCAACGGGTATTAAGAGTGAAAATCTATTGCAAAATGTAGGCAGTTCAGTTCAGTTCAGTTTTAATGCATTTTGTTATCTTAACACTAACTCTTACATTCTAACAAAAAATGCTTAAATGCTAGCTTACAATTACTTTACAATCTTATGCTAACTTACTGGCCCCACACAGGCACTCTAAGCTACTCTGAATACTTATATCTATGTCTTTCGACTGCATTTACATTTTATTTATAAATACTTATTTTCTATACTAAAGGCTAAGAAAAAATTTGTTTACAAAAACTTAGCGTAAGGACATTTTTTTATTTTTTATAAAAACTTAGTATCTAACTTAAAATAAACCTTAGCCTACCTAACCTAAATGCACAATACACACATAAACACACATAGACATTATACACAATCATATACATATATCAGTATACACCTTTGTATACACTGATATATGTATATGTTTCTTAAATGCTAACCTAAACCTATGTAAGCTGGCCATCGCTATTTACAAAGCAAATACATTGGTCAGCCCTGCCTCATTAGTGAGGCTGGTCCGTAATTGACGGAAACGACGACGAAACATCTTCTCCATCATTCAACCACCAGAAATGCTGGTGCTGCCGAACGACATCCCTCTTATCGCGATTCCCCACCGCCCTACTGAACCTGTGACGATCCACACTGCCGTGTGCGACGTCTCTGTTGTAGTTGAGTCGCCTGTCCCCAGCTGTCCGAGCGACATGGAAGATTAACGGGACCGCTGATCTATCCTGGATCAACCCTTTCTGATCTAGGTAGAGGAATGCTTCCGGTGGAACGAAGCCGTCAGATAGCACACTCTCGTGTTAAAGGTAATTGGGGTAGTAAGCCCCAGATATCAGGTTATTCATCGAGGTCATTGCTCTTGCAATGTGCCTTCGAGTCAGCTTAATTACGAAGTTGTCCACTCGTATTAGGTTCGCCCTGTTATAAAGGACCTCATTAGGATAAAATTTCTTGTACTCCGATTCTGGTGTTCTGTACAAGCGAAGACAAGCCCTAAGGCAAGCAATCTCAAACACCCGAATCTTTTCCATTAAGCTTGCTCGTACATTGAACCACACGGGACAACCAAATACCAGCATGGGCCTGATAAGGTTCTCCGAGTTGTCCAATGATAGAGAACTTTCACCAATTTTTTCTTGTATCCATAGAGGCTCCAGACAACGGCGTCCTAAAGAGAATGGTTTCCGACTTCTGAAAGTTGATTTTCAACTTCCAGTCATCGCAAAATCGTCTTATCTTATCGAAGTCACGCTGCAAGAGAGTGTTAATGACCTCGATTTATGGACCTGTTCTGTACGCTATCAAATCGTCTGCGTACGCAATAGTATGGGGAAGTGAACCTATCAAGTCGCTTGTATAAATGTTGAATAGGATCGGCGAATTGACCGCGCCTTGCTGAAGACCATTTTTAATTTGAAATATTCCAACAGAAGTCACATCACCATTCTTCACGATGAACTGTCTGTTAGTTAGCATATTATAAAAATGTACAAGAGTGGTTTACTGATCCCCAGCCTAGTTAGTTTATAGAAAAGACCCTCTAACCATACGGTGTCGAAGGCCTTCTCCAAGTCAACAAGGCAGGCACCAGTGCACTGTTTCTTGCCTTTGTTCCATTGGATATCAGAAACCAGTTTAGACGCGGCATGTGAGATATCATGTCCCGCCTTAAAACCGAATTGATTATCCGGAATTATATGTTTGTCCTCAACCCACCTAGACAGAGCTCTATTGATTACCTTTTCAAAAACCTTACTGATATTCGGAAGGAGACTTTTCGACCGGAGATTCGCCGGATTGGATATATCCTTTCCCTTTTTGGGGATAGGATGAACCACCGCCGTTTTCCAATGCGCTGGATAATGTGCATTATTCATCGCATTATTAAACAGGAAGATGTCGAAGCACGATGTTCGGAATACCATCGGTCCCCACTGATTTCTTAGCCCTAATTGTGTCGAAGATCTCATGGAGTTCCTCCCTTGAAATGAACGGGGGTAGGTCACCCTCTCTGGAAATGACATTATTTGCCATATTTTCGTCGCTAAACCGGGGTGAAACCAGAGCCCTCGGATCGCCAGTTCCCTATTTCATTTCGAATGCGGAAGTCGTGCACCAAGACGCGATTGTCCAGGTCGTAATTAGGGCCAGTGGTATCAATGGTCTTGTATACTTCCTGGAAAGTCGCCCCTATGGCCTCAACCTTCTCCTGTGGATCCTCGATCACAAAAAAGTCGTCATCATCAACGGCCTCATTTGGATCAATACCTGCTATTGTCAGTAACCGTTCGTTGTCCGTCGTCCGGGCTATTTTAAGACACTGAAGGTCGTTTTGATTTTTTCTCCGAAATAGTTT
The DNA here is from genome assembly GCA_949129095.1 of Volucella bombylans. NCBI lineage: Eukaryota > Metazoa > Arthropoda > Insecta > Diptera > Syrphidae > Volucella > Volucella bombylans. Next base: position 198,353,254 of record OX422141.1, on the reverse strand, counting down.
ATTTATTTGCGGAAACATATTCGGGTTGCTGGTGTTTACAGCCCGAACCTTGTTGTTCCAATACAAACTTACAGAAATTCTGTAATTCTCTTTTATTAGCGTTTGAATATTTTTAATCGACGACTTCAGTGTCCTAATCTCCGAGTCTTGCCGGTCAGTTAACTGTCTGTACAAGTTTTTGAGTCTTGTCAGAAGTCTACTTTTCTGTCGGTGCAGTGCGTCAATAGTAGGATTGCGGAACAGGTCTTCGTTAGTCGTACGTCGATACCGCGGTATTGTAGTGTCCATAGTTTGTTTAATTGTCTCGTCCATCTGTTTTAGGTAATTGTCGATCTCCTCGTTTGACAAATTCCTATTGGACGGTGGGTGGAGCGTGTTCGAGGAGAGCGCTCTAGTCAAGGTTGCGGAGAAGCGTGTCCATCGAGTCTTACTGTAGTTGTAAGTATATCTTTGGACAAACTCCTCCAATTCCGCAATTTCATTGGGAATCGTAATTTCGGTGCTAAAACCGCAATGGTCGCTGTCATACACGAATGTGCGCAGACAGTTTAATGTTTTTAAATTCGTACCTGTCAGTCGTATACGTTCGTCGTACAGCAGTAGATCCAAATAAGACCCGCCTCTGGGAAACGACGGGTTATCCGTCGCTTTAAGACCGAGTCTGTACATGACATCGTGCTGACCCCACCAATCGAGTAGTAGGTTCCCTCTAGTATTTGGCAAATTATTTCCCCAATCTCTGTGTCTAGCGTTGAAATCCCCGCCGATTATAAAATAATTCTCCCCCGATTCCAGCCTCAGAAGTCGAAAAAGCGTGTCGAGCTCTGTAATAAATAGGGTGGATTGTGAAGCCTCAGGTGCATATACAGAGGCCAAGTACAGCCGCTTTCCACTGCGGAGCGGGATGTAAACGACGACTGCCTCTAACACCCGGAACCTGCGCAACACTCCCTTGTACACTCTGTGAAATTTTATACCTTCTTTAATGAAGATCGCGACACCACCTCCACGTTTGGATCTGGGCCGGTTTCTTCTTCTAACAATATAATTATTGTACTCCAGTTTATGATTATCGGTTAGCTTGGTTTCGTTAGCGAAAAGCACATCAGGAGTTTGGTCTTGTAGCAATTTAAACATCGCGGCTCTTCGTTCGATCCTAATCAGTGAATTAACATTCACCGCAAGGACCTTCAAAGTTTGCTCCACCATGTGCGCACCCATTACGACATGTGTTGCGTTAGGCCCGGCAGCAGCGCGTAAATCTGGTCCACCCGCTTGGCCTGTTCTTGAACCTGCTTTTGCAGCTGAGCCATCTGCCCTTGGATTGCGAGCAAGATAGCTAGCATGTTGGATGCAGCTTCCGTTGTTCTCGGCATCGGCGCCGGAGAAGCAACAGTCGCTTGCTGTACCGTAGCCCCCCTACCTGACGCCATTTGGGCGTAGGAAATTTGGGGCGTGACGGCTGGTGTTTGAAACCTAACAGGTGAACGTTTGACCTCCACCTTCTGCTGCCGCGCCAATTTTGCTTTTTTAATGTCGGTGAACTTAGGACAACCCGATAGTTTGCAGTGTGTCCCACGTTCCCACATAACTCAAAATGTATGGCCTCATCCTAGTGATCGCCCGTGTATGTATGTGTAGTCGATTGATTATTCTTAATACTCGTTCGAATCCATCATCCCTTAAATTGATGCTTATTCCCAAGACTTCGTGTACATGTTACTTTCTCCAAAAACAAATCAAATCACTCCAACTGTCAAAAATCGGGTGAAACAGTTCTATTTCTTCTTCTGAGCTGCACGTGCGGCCGAAAGCGTCAGCTTTAGCATCAGCAACAGCGGTCTAATGAATATCCCAATTTATAAGGAATTAAATCGATCTTCTACGCTATAGTAATTCACTGATTAAAAATCCCTAACTCGGCTCCTAATGCCTTCGAAAATGAAGCCAGCCAAACTCACATCAGGGCATAACAACATAACACACAATAAATTAAACTGGTGTTAACCCAGAAAAGAAGATCAACGAATGAACCACGGATACGAGTACGAGTGCACAAGCAAATAGAATGGAGAGACTAAAAGAAGACAAAAAAAAACCTCTCAACTTGTGGACCCTCAACTGTTGAGTCTAACAGAAAACCAGATCCAATGTCAAGCCCTCCAAAACGCTGGTTGCCAGCCACACCGGGATCATCTATCTCACTCGTGCTCTCACAAGTGTAACTTATACATATACGAGTACTTCAGTCGGAAAAGACAAATATGTAGATAGTACATTCATAGTGTGTACGCACATGTGCCCCGTTGTGCAACCAACAACAATAACAACAAAAAAAGAAAGTAATTCAGCTCTTAAATATGTGATAACTTTTCGCTTTGCCTTCTTTCATTCAGAGGTACTCCAGAGATACCAAGTACCCATGCCCAAAGTACATACCTGAAGTCATTAAGGAACCCAGCCAGCCGATATGCATACACGAGCACAACAACAGTAACGATGACGAATAAGTGGAAGCAGCTCAACACTTTGAGAGTCCAAACTGAAAAAGAAGAAACTAAAAGAAGAAGAATTTCAATTTTGTCCACTAGACCAGACAAATGAACAGACAGTCCCAAGTTGCAGACCCATAATCAGACACAGTGCCAGACCCAGACCCAGACGAACATAGAGATACATGCAGATGGATGGATAGATGCACAGATAAATGGATGATGGGTCCATGGCCAGCCATAGCCACAGCAAGTGAAGTCAGTTTAATCTATTTACAGGTACACTCACTAGTACCATTGTAAGTGTGAATGAAACAGAAAATAAAAAAGTCAACTGTGTCTGCACTTAAGATACATCACCAAATAGAACTCGTGGATGGAAATCCATCGAGCAATGGGACTCCCGATTCCGACTACACTCGACTAGAGCAACAGAGTGTGATGTCGGATTACTAAATCGCTTGTCATAAATAATTCCAATTCTCACTGGTGATGCGTGCGTGCGCGCTTGCGCACACAACTTACCGTGATGTATGATGAGGCATATCTCACATTAGCACATGTTACCTGAACACTCAATACAGGTAAGACGTCGTATTTGCCAAACACATATTTACACGGGGCCAACTCTTTCACTTCTCTTCTACCAATATGTTTATGCCATGCGATTGTCAATGGTATGAGTAGGATCTATAGGATAGATATCTCCATTGGAATGGTCGCTTTCAAAATTTTATTGTTCTACGATGATTTATGTGGCAAATGGTTTCATAGGTTTGTCACCTGCTTTTAGGCTACACTGGGCCGGACAACTGAACACCCCACTTCGAACCGAAAGGAAACTTACACCGTTTCTGTTTTTTTTTTTGGTTAGTTTCCTTCAGTATACTCGTACCATGTGTATCTACAATACACGCATGAGTACTCGTATGGCGTATCTATGGAAAATTAACGACAAACTTTTATCTTGAGAACAATGACTGCGAGGTGAACTTGATTGATTGTTAATCATACATTTCTTCCCTCAAAGAATCAACAACTGTTCCCTCAGTGAGTTATAGTCGTTGGCCTTAGCTGAGTCTTCGGTCTTGGATTTCTTTGAGGAATCATTACCACGTTGCGCGCTGCGTATTGGGTATACATATGCCTCAACGTCATTATGATGGCTGTGGCAATGTTATTTGGCCAAGACCCTGACTTCAGAGATGAACATATATATTTTGTATGCAGCACTCAGTTCATGAGGGCGAATGAAGAATTGACCGCAATTTGTTAGTCTCGGTCGGGACTAACAATGGGAGCCGTTTAAAATTAAATCTTTTTCAATGGAAGGCCATGAAGCAACAAGAAAGTGATCACATTGAGTTATTTTCCCTCTGCCTGGCATTGTTGCACCTTGCCGGGGTAAATAAGAAAGAGGTTTGACCTTTACAAGGTGTTAAAGGAAAAGTCTCTTTTTTTTCACGTCAATTCATCTTGAGGATGAAAATGAATTGTACGCATTGAATAATTCGATCGCTAAGCAGCTGAGAGACTAGTGGAAGTTTAGTCCTCGATTAGAAAATTCGTGGTTGTATCCAATTGCCTTACTTTAGAGGCACTAGGAGGCTAATTAATTGAAGAATTATGTGGCAATTTCGAGCATTTTTACATAAGAAATTGAAGAGAACGAACTGACTATACATCTTTTCAGAAATCGAAAACCCAAGACTGCCCTCGGTAAATGGTGTACCTGCCAACACAATAGACTTATCACAAAGAAAGGTTCTGCGGTTACGAGAACGAATCTGGTCCCACCATGACATTTACTTAAGCTATTGAAGCAATTTTCGTGAACGCACTTAGAGAGCCAAAGATTTAGAAAGACATGTACATGTCAGCTCTACGAAAGTATGAATATACGAGTATTTGGTTCTGTAAAGTTTTTAGTGTTTCGGAACAGAGTATACCGACAAAGAAATGATCTGCTACACTCTCTCTGTGCTGCGGGTGTGGATTTTCAGTTTTTTTTTTCGTAGAAGAGTGAGTTATATCTTCAGATAGGTAGAGTGGATACAATATGCAGCACGATCCTATCGCAAGTCGGACACTCATTGAATAAGGCATCTTTAGTGTTTATGTAGTAATGGGGTTGAGATTCCTGTACAACTAGTCCATCGTCGATTTCTTTTCCTGTCGTCCCATTGTCACTTTCAATATCGGACAGCAATCCATTGATTTCACTAACTACCGACAAGGTCCCTGCAATTCCGAGCAAAGACGAAAGTCAAGCGCAACAAGCCAAAACTTACCAATCTTTCAAGGAGGGAGTAGCAGGACCATGACTATGGTCAGTTCCTCCACCCCTAGCAGCAGAAAGTCCATGGCCTGCCCCAGACTTGCTACTGTTACAAAAATTCTTCCCTCAAAAGAGGTATCAGAAGCTCAGCCGCATCGGCAAGCACTAAAGTGATTTACATCAGACGCCGTAATGCTGCACGCATCATCAAAAACCTCGAATCCATTTCGCAGGTCGTGAAAACTCATCACCCATTGTTCCCAAAACTCTGAAAGACTCCTCCATGAGCCAGAGATCGTGGCAGAAAACCGTGCCGGTTCCCAAAAAGCCCAGATTTAAATATGCTATAACTACGCCAGCACCTTCCAACGCCATATCTCTCGGTAAAATACCGAAGTTCTAAAAGACGCCATAATGATAGCGGTGGAAGTTGGTCTAGTTAGAGCTTCCGGGCAGCTTCTTAGCCAACATGCCGGAAAACCCGCTACAACCTCCCATCAGAAGCGATGCTGTCTGGTACCAAGGCCACGTCAAACTTATCGATTGTGCAGTGACTGGATTAGGAGAGGTCTTGTGGTTTGCAAGGCTCGAGGTAGTGGCTAAGGAGGATATCTCTAGCAAACTAAGAACCTTCACTTGGATTCCAGCTGAAACCTCTTACCCAGACGACATTTTGGAGATCATTAGGCTCAGCTAACCAACCTTTCCGACTCAGTACCGGAAAGTCGCTAAACTGGTGGAACTAAGGGGCCCTTATACATGTGCTTTTGGCGCTACATAGTTTCACGCCATACAAGTCTGCAGGGTATAAAACGTGCCGAGCTTCAAAGTTGCTCAGATATCATCCTGCCAAAGCTAGAGAATATCACGCAGAACTGCGCAAAAATGATCCACATTCCCATGTCATAGAGAGAAGTTAATACAGTTTTTATTCCAAACGCCGGATCCTTCTAAGAACCCTAGAACGACTAATTGATATATTCGCACGAGTGGAATTGATACACGATTTTTATCTACAGCTCAGCATGCCCATTATAAAGGAAAGTCAGTTGAAATGGATCTAAATTCACTGACTAGCCAAATCGAATTATCCCTACATTATACAGATTATACAATGGCCGCGTTCCTGAACATTGAAGGTGCTGTTAACAACGTCAACACATCCGCAATCAATAACTTACTTGGAGAGTTGATCAGTCTTACGCTAAATAACAGGATTACCTACTCCAAGCAGCAAGAGCTATTCTTCGTTTGATCTCAGCGCTGGTGTCGTTGTCTGAATGGATTGCGGAGCGTAGGTAGGCAAAGTCCTTACCTACTTGTCGATATATCTGTCGAGGGTGACGTTCTATCCGAGACGTCGGTGTTGGGTGTCCTTTCTTGTAGACAGCATATACTTGGTCTTATCCCCAACACTCGTAAAACCCCCACTATCATCATGCTGTTTTCCTCCGATTATGTCAATATCATCGCCATATGCAAGTAATTAGACGGATTTTTCAAAGATTGTGTTGATGTGCTGGAGCGTGAGTTTTGGATCATTCTATCAGGAATGATGTCAACGAAATCACATGCCAGCGAGTTTCCTTTTCTAAATCCTTTTTGATACCAAGGGCATCGGTGAGTTTTTTACCGACCTTGATGGAGAAGCGTACATTGTCAGACGTACATTGGAGCAGACAGGATCTTGTAGGCGATGGAAAGCTGATGCCTCTATAGTTGGCGCAGTTCGGAGGGTCTCTTTTGTTGAAGATCGGACAAATAATGCTGAGAATACATTCATCGGACATACTTTCGTCCGACCATATTTTGCAGATGAGTTAGTGAATGCTCCTTACCAAGTCATCTCCTGCGGCTTTGAAGAGCTCGGCAGTCAGGTCGTCCATTTCAGCAGATTTGTTGGACTTAAGCTTAGATATTGCTGCCTTCACTTCGTCAAAGTCGGGTGGACGAAATTGTTGGTCTACATCGTCTAGCTTGAAAGGTTCATTCTGCCTGACAGGGCAGGGCGTGTAGGGCTATACTCCTACTATGCAGCGCTCCTTTGAATACATCTAGCTTAGCTGCATGGGCACTCAATCATCAAACCAGGGGTTTCGTTGCAGTGACTGAGTGAAACTCAGCGTATCAGATGCTGTATCTCTGATGGCTTTTTGTTAATATTGTCACTGGTCTTCAATGCTTGATACTGTTGGCATAGGACCTCTTAAGAGATTAAGCAACACTCGATTGGAAAAGGATTTGGAAATCTCTTGCGACTGTAGCCGTCCGAGGTCGAACTCCTCACAGTATCAGCTTGCCTTAGCGATGTTCGGGACATCTCCAACAATACCTTGGCTACAACAAGGTAATGACACAAGTTGATGTTGGCCCTTCGGAATGTTCGGACATCTATAGTACTGGAGGAGTGCTTTGAGTCTGTCGCAATGTGGTCAATCTGGTAGACGTTTGATTGCTTAGGAAATCAGGAGATTTAAGTCTTCTTATCAATGTCGAGATCCGGGAATCACGTACTAGAAGTGACAACTTTACGACCCACTGCAAAGCCAGCCAGTTTGAATCCGTTATCAGAGGTGGTGTCGTACAGGCTATACTCTCCGGCTTTGTACTAAAATCGCCGAGAACCTAATTTTGGTATCGTCATCTATCTTTTCTTTGGTGGCGTGAGCGAATATAAGGCTAATGTTGCCTTAGTATGGACTGTTACGATACTTGCTTAAGTCTCCCTCTAACAAAAAATCCCCATTCGAATGGGCGCTGCTTTTGCCATTGATAACAACCAGAGTAGTAATTGTCGCAGTTTCTCATTCCCTTTTCTTGGATGGCGGTAACATCCGCTTTGTCCAGGGACTCCGCTAGTTGTTCGGCTGCAGGTAGCCCATTAAGAGCTAAAATCCTACTTACAGATGCGAAGTTCGTTGTCCTTATTTCGTTAGCAGTGGATGTCAACATTAGATGCATCTATTGTTGCTACGTAACTATAGATTTGCTCTGTGTCCAGGCAGTTTCCCCGTCATTTTTTAGCAGTTTTAAAGAATTTGGCATAGACATCATTGGCTTTGTTCAAGAGCAATAGTATCACCCAGAAACGATACAGTCAATGAAATAGATGATTATACGTCAGTTTGTACAGTCAGCAATATTGAAGACACAGTAAACTACCCATAAGAATTTTGAATTCCCTAAATACTTCTAGTCTGGCACCACACGACGTGGTGTTAAAGGTCGGTACGCCATCACGTTGTTAAGAAATTTAAGCCCACCTAACGTGTGACATGAGACAAGACTTGTGAGATAATTTAATAATAACGACCATTCGCACCAATTCCAATGATACCGACGGGCTTTCCTACGTAAGTATATCCCTTGTAGTTTCTGGTAAAAGTGTCATTTGCCCTCACAATAAATAAGTCATAGGGGCAAACACTCTCGCTGGTGGGTATCGACTTGAGAAAGGAGTGCTTTTCCTATGGACAATTATATGTTGGTTTAACTCGTGTGGGATCCCCCGGTAACCAATGTACTTTGCTCTTAGTTACTTAGAAAATAGAACATTTACGAGTAAAATCGTATACAGAGAAGCCTTGGTTTTATATACTAATTACACTGGTAAACACTGTTTTTGTCACACGAACTTTGTGATGAATTTTGTTCATGTTGGTGTACCCTCATCAACAATATATAATAATTTTGTTTCAATCACGTCCAGTTTTTTTGTGACAGCTACATATGGTATTCATTTTTTGAATAACTTCATGTAGACGACTGTAACGGCAGTCGTTCATAAACCTCCGTAGTGATCTGACGTGATTCGGCTTTTCTTTAATTATTGTGAATTAAAGAGTGAATATAAAGAAAAATCTGCGTCGTTCACAAATCTCCGTTACAGTTTTGTTTATTGACTCGGTAGCTCAGCGGTTAGCGGCGCCAGTCAACGAATTGTGGGACACTGGTTCGAATCCCGGTTGAGACTTGGAATTTTTTTTTTTTTTTTCCTCAAATTGTGTACATATAATATTTATTATCAAAACAAACAAGCAATAGGAAAATAAAAATAAAAATCACGTGATGGATGGTGGAGAGCGCCCCGCTCTTCCCATAACCATGGCGAAAGCCATCAAAAGGAGGAAGAGGTTAAAAACCCCTCCTAATTTAAGAAGAAAAAAAGTAAGTGCTGTTTTAACAGCTGAAGAAGATAAAGAGGAGGGGGGCACCAACAACTTTGCCGCTCTAGCTTCATCGGAGTCGGAAGACGACGATGAAGAAATTAATAATATAAAAACCAGTATACAAAATCTGGAACAAGAAATGCTTGCTATTAAGCAACGGCAAACTGCACGCCGGCAGAGGGAGCAACAAGAAGTAGAGAGCTCCCAACATCAAGAGCAGAAACAACAACTGCAGCAACAACATAAACAGCAGCAGCCGAAACAACAAATGCAGCAAAAGCAACAGCAGCTGAAAAAACAGCAGCAGCAACAACATCAACAACAGCAGCAGAGACAACAACAGCAGCAGCAGCAGAAGAAGAAGAAGGAGAAGGTGCCTCCGATCAACACCTACAAACTGGAGGTAAATGCAACCAAGGATCTGTGTAAGTTGGTCATTGGTAATAATTTTAATATTACGCGATTAGGGAACGACCCCCATATCCGAATATCAGTAATGTTTTTGAAAAAGTAATCAATAGAGCTCTGACTAGGTGGGTTGAGGACAAACATATAGTTCCGGATAATCAATTCGGTTTTAAGGCGCGACATGATATCTCACATGCCGCGTCTAAACTGGTTTCTGATATCCAATGGAATAAAGGAAAAAAACAATGCACTGGTGCCTGCCTTGTTGACTTGGAGAAGGCCTTCGACACCGTATGGTTAGAGGGTCTTTTCTATAAGCTGACTAGGCTGGGGATCAGTAAACCACTCTTGTACATTCTTTATAATATGCTAACCAACAGACAGTTCATCGTGAAAAATGGCGATGTGACTTCTGTTGGAATATTTCAAATTAAAAATAGTCTTCAGCAGGGCGCGGTCAATTCGCCGATCCTATTTAACATTTATACAAGCGACTTGATAGGTTCACTTCCCCATACTATTGCGTACGCAGACGATTTGGTAGCGTACAGAACAGGTCCAAAAATCGAGGTCATTAATACTCTCTTGCAGCGTGACTTCGATAAGATAAGACGATTTTGCGATGACTGGAAGTTGAAAATCAACTTTCAGAAGTCGGAAACCATTCTCTTTAGGACGCCGTTGTCTGGGGCCTCTAGGGATACCAGAAAAAATTGGCGAAAGTTCTCAATCATTGGACCGCACGGACAACCTCTTGCCTGTCGAAATGTAGTCAGATACCTTGGGATCTGGCTAGATCAGTTTCTGTATTTTGGCAAAAATGTAGATGCTGCTCTGGCCAGAGCTAAAGGTGCTTTTGCCCTTACAAAGAGACTGTTTTATAGCAGCCAACTCGATGTGAGGGTAAAGGTAATCTGCTACATGGCCCTTATTAGGCCCATGCTGGTATTTGGTTGTCCCGTGTGGTTCAATGTACGAGCAACCTTAATGGAAAAGATTCGGGTGTTTGAGAGGGCTTGCCTTAGGGCTTGTCTTCGGTTGTACAGAACACCAGAGTCGGAGTACAAGAAATTTTATCCTATTGAGGTCCTTTACAATAGGGTGAACCTAATACGAGTGGACATCTTCGTAATTAAGCTGACTCGAAGGCACATTGCAAGAGCAATGACCTCGATGAATAACCTGATATCTGGGGCTTACTACCCCAATTACCTTTACCACGAGAGTGTGCGATCTGACGGCTTCGTTCCACCGGAAGCATTCCTCTACCTAGATCAGAAAGGGTTGATCCAGGATATATCAGCGGTCCCGTTAATCTTCCATGTCGCTCGGACAGCTGGGGACAGGCGACTCAACTACAACAGAGACATCGCACACGGCAGAGTGGATCGACTCAGGTTCAGTAGGGCGGTGGGGAATCGCGATAAGAGGGATGTCGTTCGGCAGCACCAGCATTTCTGGTGGTTGAATGATGGAGAAGATGTTTCGTCGTCGTTTCCGTCAATTACGGACCAGCCTCACTAATGAGGCAGGGCTGACCAATATATTTGCTTTGTAAATAGCGATGGCCAGCTTACATAGGTTTAGGTTAGCATTTAAGTAATATATACATGTGTTAGTGTATATAAAGGTATATACTAACATATGTGTATTATTGTGTATTACGTCTAAGTGTGTTTATGTGTATTTTGTGTATGTAGGTTAAGTAGACTAAGGTTGATTTTAAGTTAGATACTAAGTTTTTATAAAAAATAAAAAATTGTCCATATGCTAAGTTTTTGTAATCAAATTTTTTTCTTAGCTCTAAGTATATAAAAGAAACATTCCAAATAAAATATATATGAAGTCGAAAGACATAGATATAAGAATTTAGAGTAGCTTAGAGTGCCTGTGTGGGGCCAGTAAGTTAGTATAAGATTGTTAAGTAATTTTAAGCTAGCATTTAAGCATTTTTTGTTAGAATGTAAGAGTTAGTGATTAAGAAAATAAAATGCATTGAAAACTGAAAACTGAAAAACGACTGTAACGGCGAGTAACTATTGTATTCAACTAACTTACATCTTATATACTCTTACGTTTGTTACATCGTAAACATGCTTCGAAAGTGTTCTAACAAGAATTAACTTTTACATCTCAGCGTCGAAATTTCACATCATTAATTGAACAGTGCTATTTAGACTATTTTGGATTTCCTGTGAGGAATCAAGATAAATCCTGGGTTCCACATAAATGTTGTGTAACGTGTGTGAGACTGCTATTACGAGTAAGTTGGGCTAAACAAGAACCCAGACATATGCCATTTGCTATACCAATGACGTGGAGCGAACCAAAGGATCATGTAAGTGATTGTTATTTTTGCTTGACTCAAATAAAAGACATTACAACCAAGTTAAAACACACCATCCCGTGTCCAAACTTGTGTTCGGCCAACAGACCCATCCTACATAGTGCCGAACTGCCTGTGCCAAAGCCTCCAAATCGATCAGAAAGTCAGTATTCTACTCCTACTTGTTCTAAGTCAGCACGATAAGGTATCTGAAGATAGTGACCCAAGTTATGAACCGTCAACTTCAAAAGAACCGCACTTATTGACACAAAGTGATTAAAACGATTTAGTACGTGAGCTTTTGGGGTATAGATTAAACGACTGGAATTTACTTTCTCCTGACATCGTGACGATGTAATAACGTTCCTGTTCTGTTGAATTTATTAAATTTTGAATGTGATCCAAATCACTGGCGATTGTTCATTGACTCCTCAAAAACTAGTTTGAAAGCAGTGTTGCTGCATAGCGGAAATAAACTTCCTTCAGTGCCGGTTGCTCACGGTTTTGATATGAAAGAGACTTACGAAAATATGAGATTTCTTCTTGAAAAAATTGAATATAGTAAACACACTTGGAAAATTTGTGGCGATTTTAAAATCATTGCACTTTTGCTTGTATTACAGCTTGGTTACACACAATTTTGCTGTTTCATTTGCGAATGGGACAGTAGGGACAGAAAAAATCACTATACAAAGAAAGTGTGTCCCAAGCGTAAATCACTCATTCCAGGCCATAAAAATGTAAAAAATTATCTTTTAGTGAACCCTGATGACATTACTTTACCACTGTTGCACATACAGCTCGGCTTGGTGAAAAATTTTGTAAAAGCTATGCTTAAAGATGGCAGTGGATTTATATATCTGAAAGAGAAATTCCCCAAACTCAGCGAGGTAAAAAGTAAAGAGGGAATATTTGCAGGTCCACAAATACGGCAATTAATAAAGGATAAGAGCTTTGAAGAAAAACTGAATGATCAGGAAATACTCGCCTGGAAATGTTTTGTGAACGTTGTCCAACATTTTCTTGGAAACCATAAATCGGAAAATTACAAATTACAAAATACGAGTATGTCCTTAAAAATACATATGCTGGACCCTCATCTGGATTTGTTTCCGGAAAATGTGTGTGCTGCGAGTGACGAACGAGGTGAGCGGTTCCATCAGGACATTTCCTTAATGGAGAAGCGCTATCAAGTGAAATGGAGTCCAGGAATGCTAGCAGATTATTGTTGGAGACTTAAAAAAGACCTTCCAGAAGCCAAATATTCAATATTAAGCAATAATTTTTTTTTTATTTCATATCAAGAAACTTAAATATAAAGTATAATGTAATTCATGTTAATATTGAGCTTTAAAGTTTTTGAATGAAATAACTTTGTACACTCTGTTGTCTAATAAAAGACAAGAGGCGAATGTACCTATTAGTTAAAATATATAAAATGAAATTCATAAATCTATTGATGGGGAAAACAAAAAATGGAAATGAAAGATTCAATTACATACATTTAAAAAAAAGAAAAATTACATACATACATACACATCATTGGTGTTAAAAAAAGCATCTATTTCAGAATGGTTAAACGAGAAAAACCATTTTTTTATACTATTTAACAATACTGTTTTCACTCTCTCACACCTAAGTTTTTCTGGTAAATTATTAAACAAACGAGGAGCAGTAACATAGTAAAAGCGTGAAAAATGTGTTTTGTGGATTGTTGGAACATTTGCGAAGTTTCTGGTATTGACCATAGACTAACTATACCTAGATATCAAACTTTCCAGATATTGGAAAATCAAAACCGGTTTTCTTCTGAAAGTCCCTATCCGTGAATTCGTGAGAATTGTCAACAATGTCAAAATTCGAAAAGTTTTACGAGTGACGTCATCCATATAAAAACGACGCGGTGAATTCCGATTTTGACATTTCTCTTGATTACAAATCGAATTTCGTGTAAGTTGCACAAAAATTTAATGTTGGACAATAATTTTCTTTATTATATTTTCTAGGACAACAAAAGAAGAAAATTCTACAGATCTGAAGCAAGAACAAGTCATTTTCTACAGGAAACCAACAGATTGCTTTCGATTGGATGTGGCAAAACCAGATGGGAAAGTTTGTTTACTTTTTTTTGTGAGTAACTAAAAACATTTTAATTTCAAAGTAATTTATTTTACTTCTGTTTTACAGTAAGAACAATGAATCTAAATGCACCATTCAAGAGCTTGAAGAAATGTGGATAAGTGATGCTAACTAATTACATGTAAGTAAAAAGTATACATTTTCGTTTGGCTATGTATACATTTAATGCCTTTTTCCTTGCAGATCCAACATTTGAAGTGCAATGGTTTCAAGAAAAGCGTTCACAGTGTGGAACCATCGTGTGCTGATCAAATAAATGTGAATTTAAAATGAAAATAAAAGTCATATACAACTAAATACTACTTAAAGCATTTTTTCGGTTTTTGTTTTGTTTTGCTTTGTTTATCCAATAAATACAATAAATTTAAAGAAATTGTTTTTTCTTTCTTGGATTTGCTGCTTCTTCAATAAAATATTGACATTTGTTCATTTTACCACGGTGTGGGTAAGTTTTTCGCTTCACCATGAATGCTTTCATCAGGAAAGCATGTTCCGAAAAAATGTAAATTACAATTCATGAATAAATTGGATTGTTAGATTAAATGGAAAATACATATATGTATTATAATTCAATTATTGTATTAACTTTTCGTACGAAGTAATAAATAAGAATTAATGATTATTTTGACTGTTTTTTTTTGTGAAAATATAACTTTACACAAGCCTTTTGCAAAATTGAATTTAAAATATTGGTAATAGCAACAAACAAAGCAATAAAAAGAAAATTAGTGCTTTATAGGTTCATTTGGTACAACAGCGAATTGACCAATTATTTTTTGAAAAAATGTGGACGTGACTGGACAATTTAGCTCACATTTAATGCTTTTGTATTACTAATCCCATTACTAACGCAACATTTCCATATTCTTTGCTCAGTTTTTGAATCAAAAAATTTCCGAGAAGAAGAAAATCGATGTAAGCACAACGCTTCACCTTTCACAAATATCGCGTTATAATGCTAATATTTGGCTGGATTTTCATGAATGTCAACGACATCAAATAGGCGTATAAACCCCATACCATTAGAAAGAAACCTTTCGTCAGCGAAACAAATAAAAAAACAGAAGGACTTTGCTAATAAATAAAAAAAACAAAGGATTTGACTTCTAGGATTTTTTCGGAAGAGTCAAAATTTAGCATTTATGAATCAAGTAGGCCTTCGAAAGCATGAAGACAACCAAATGATACTTTCAGTCCAAATACACAAGGCAAAAAGTAAACCACGGAGATGGTGGTTGTGTGATATGGACCTAAATATCCACTGTTGAGATCGGTAAATTAGTCACAGTCATTGAGATGATGACAAAAGAAGTATATTAAAAGATTTAGAGTGAAAATTTGCTTCAAAGTATACAAACAATGATTATCGCGAAAGATTTTTTACTCCCAACAGGACAACGACTTCAAGCATATCGCACAATGTGGTTGATACATAAAGTCCCTCACTTGCTAGTAACGCCACCACAAAGCCCCGATCTTAACCCGTTCTCTTTGGAACCCCTTTGGAATCATTAAATGATGAGCTTACGAAAACATGTCATTACATCAAAGCCTCAGTTAAAAGTCTTATTTTTAGCGGAATGGTAAGAAATAATATGTGAATATATGGAAAAGTTGACGCATTCTATGCCAGACCGGCTTAAAGATGTTAACAGCATTAAAGGATACTCAACAAAGTAGTAGCAAAGTCTTTTTTCCACAAAATTAAAGTATAAACTAACACTTTTCATTAAGACTAAACTAACATTCTAGCTGTGCTCATTTCACATGCAGCGGAACATTTTTATTTCTACATTTTTTTTTCTACGCGAAATATTATTGTTTTGCTTCTAAGAAAATACATATAAACATTTATTACTTGCAAAGAAACAGATCTGTTGAAAACAATTATAAACAAAATTCCCTTCGACAAAACCAAATTAAGTTGGGATATCATTTCACATTGTTTGTTAAATTCTGGAAATTATTTTTAAAAAATAAACAATTAAAATACCACCGCTTTTGTACTTTATAATGTGTGAAAAAAAAGATTCTCGAAATATTTTGGAAAAGCTTTAAATTCAAATAGAAAAACAAATATTTTCCTTAAAAAACTAAAAAATGATCAAAAATGTTAATTGTACTTATCAGTATTATTTAATTAATTTATTTACTCAACACATTCAAACTAAAAGAACAGCAAGGAAATAATAATAATCCTTTTCATTGATGTCCAGAGTACAGAGTTTGTGCCTAAACATACAAAATGCTTATACAATTGACTCTCAATACAAGCTTAAGCTTGATTTCTGAATTGTAATAGTTTCAATTCATTTATATCTTCAAATGAAACTTTCTAAATATGATCCTTAGGTCCTTTTTTAATTTTATTCTGAAACGATCACTTTTTTGTCCAATTGAAACAAAAAAAGGTTTTTTTTTTTAATATATTCTATTATCTTCACTTTTTCACCACGTTGAATTAAATATTCACCAACGAAAAATATTTTTCCTTTTATTTTTGCCTTTATTATATATACTTAGCGAACATTACGTGAAATTTGTTGTCATTTTAGCCATTCTGACAGGTTATAGAGATGGAGAATGTGTTAGTGATTCACTTACAGTGTGTCTGTGCGAAAGTTAAACGTTTGCAAAAGTATTAGTAGAGTTTGATATCTAGGTATAGTTAGTCTATGGTATTGACTCGCAAGTTATGGTTATCATGAACTCTAACATCATAGTACCCGGAATTTTCAAAAAATATCTTTAAAACTTTGTAGCAGTACAGGTGCCTTAAAGGAAGAAGTTCGAGACATTTGAATAACTCAAAAGTGGGATTTCTGCGATTAACTCTACACAAAAGTCTTATGGCATGCTTCTGTTTAATCAGCAGTGGCTCTATTGTATTAAAATAAGTGCCTCCCCAGCAAGAAATTCCATACTGCAGTTTTGATTTTAAAATACCATTATAAACCAATTTTAAAATGGGTAGTTTACAGTACATGCTAAGGTGGTATAATTGTCTTACAACTGCATTTAAATACCGCTTCAAATATGACGTATGATCCTTCCAACTAAACTTATGGTCTAATATAATACCTAGGTATTTAAAGCTGTCAACATGCTCAATTAAAAAGCAACCATCACTACAGCTTACCTGACTATCAAATGATATATTATGTCCATGTGCATCTTCTAAACAAAATCGAGAACAGCTTGGTGAGTGATAATATAAAGGCAACTCTCTGCATACAACACCTTTGATATTAAATACCATAAACTTCGTTTTGTTGCTGATGATCCGTTTATGAGACTTAAACCATCGTCGTAGTATATCTAGGTCATAATTAACATCGGCAAACATATCAAGAAAGCTCTTATTGGAATAGGAAAGTGCAGTATCATCAGCAAATGCCGTGATTCTGCCCTTAAAAGGTTGAATAAATAGCGAGTTAACATATATTAAAAACAGTATCGGGCCCAGGACTGATCCCTGAGGAACACCTATATTTAAATAATTATGTGAGCTAAAAACATTTTTTACCTTTACCACTTGTTTACGATTTGTTAAATAAGAGGCAAACCAGTCATGAATGAAGCCCCTGAAACCTGCATTAAATAATTTATTTAGTAACAGAGTGGTTAGTAACAGGTTCACCATATCGAAAGCCTTGGTTATGTCAATAAATAAAGTCGAATGAATTTGAGAACCATTCAAACTGTTATAGATTTCCCCACATAGTTTTAATAAAGCAGTTTCAGTTGATCTACCGCTTCTAAAACCAAACTGAGAATCATTAAAGAAATTAGTTTTATCTAAGAATGATAATATTCTAGATTTAATTCCGTTTTCAATAATTTCTGATCATTACGTTGTTTTATATGCAACGAAAAGCTTAAATAGCTCTGAAACACCGAGGTTAAAAATATTAATCAGCAAAAAGTTAATGAGCTTATTCAGAGTACAGACTGGCAACATATACTTCAAGAAAATGACGTTGAGGCACTCTACAATAAGTTCGTAGGAGAAATGAATAAGATTTATGCTGAATCAAGTAAAATAACCACAAGGAAAAGAACACGGAAGCATAAGCCATGGATAACTCCAGAAATAGTCCCAATGTGCAAAAAAAGGGATGAGTTATATAGGAGGTGGAAAAACAGCCCCAGATGCAAGACGTTTGAAGATGAATACAAAAGATATCGAAACACAGTTACCAAGAACATTCAACTTATAAAAGCCAAATACTACAAGCAAAAGTTTTTAAATGCCAACAGCGACCCGAGGAAAACGTGGAGTATTGTGAGTGAACTGCTAGGAAGAAAGAAATGCTCAGTAGACGAAGCAATTAAAAATAATTTTCCAAATGCTGCCGATGGCTTAAAAGACATTGTTGAGGAATTTGGGGAGCGGTTTTCAAATCAAGCGGAACACATCATTCATATCTGTGATACAAAAACCTCAAACCATGAGAACTGGCAACTTGAAAAAAGTATTTACGTAGAGGAAGCAACAGAGCCTGAAGTTTACAAAATACTGTGTCAACTGAGTGACAAAAAAGGTCCTGTTGATCTCAAAATAAATGCTATGTGTCTCACTCCTATAATCACGAAGATCGTAAACCGTAGTTTGTGTCAGTCCTGTGTGCCAAAACTAATGAAAACCTCAATAATTCGCCCAATATACAAGGGAGGAATTAAAAAAGATATGGAGAATTATAGGCCGATTTCAATTCTACCAGCGGTTGAAAAATGTTTGGAAGAGGTAGTTGTTAATCGTGTTAATTGTTTTATGTCGAAGCACACAGTGATTCATCCAAACCAATTTGGTTTTCAAAAGTGCAAGAGCACTCAATCCTTACTGGGGGAATTTACCAACGTCGTGAATGCTGGACTGAATAAAAACCACCACGTACTTGTGCTCTTTATAGATTTCAGCAAAGCTTTTGATACCCTGACTCCTGAAAAACTTGTGGAAAGCGTCAACAGATTAGGACTGAGAGGAGTGCTGGCAAACTGGCTTAAAAGCTATCTGAGTGAAAGAGAAATACAAGTCAAGATATCCGACACATTTAGCAAAAAAAGAACGATAAAATACGGCGTGCCACAAGGGTCCAAACTGGGCCCCATATTATTTATACTGTTCACAAATGAACTATTAAGAACATTTAAAAAAGCTACTGCATATGTCTACGCTGATGACATCGCAATCGTCGTGAAACACAAGGACTTGCACTTAGCCATAAAGATACTGCAACACGAGTTCAACCTCGTATCTGAATGGTGTCATGACAACGGCCTGGTGATCAACGCAAATAAAACTAAGTTGATGCATATTCGGACGCCATCGAAGCCAACGGAAGTTATTCAAATCTTTCATCGAAATAATCGTTGTCCATTACTGAGGAGCACCAGCACAATCGAGGTAGTTAAAACCATTAAATACCTCGGAGTTACCATTGACGAGAATTTCCTGTGGCGTGAGCACATCAACGTACTGCGTCTCCAACTTAAGAGCACTATATTTGCAATGGTGTATCTTAAGCGTTACTCATATATGGAGGTACTAAAGCAAGTGTACTACTCGTTGGCAGAGTCACGCATTAGATACGGGATTCTGGCCTGGGGAAACGCAGCAAAAACCCACCTGGAGAATATATCTAACCTACAACATCGTCTTGTTAAAATTATTCGACACACTAATTCAAGTTTTAAAGTTTTAGATGTAAAGGCAATCTTTCAGATGACAACACTCCTAACTTACATGGACGACCGACGGTTTCTTCAACCCATCAACCACATGCTAAACACCCGAAGACGTGCCCAAGGGATGCTAGAAGTTCCGACAGCTTACAACTCGTACGGAGACAAAGAACTACGATGCACTGTTCCTAAATTGTTAAATTCGCTCCCATCGTTACTGAAAATTATTCCTAATTTTAAAAAAAGGAAAAAAGAGATTAAAAAACATTTTATTGAATTTCATCATGTAAAGTAGAGTCATATTAGTAGAGTCATATAACTTCAAAACGAACAACTAATTGTATTTAAACCTAATGTTTTCAATTTGAAATCACTTCAGAACTGTATCAGTGTTATGTCCAACCACCTGCAGATAAGCACTTTGCTTTGCAGGTAAAACAATGTTAAAGTAAATTTATGTGCAAAAAAAAAAAAAAAAAAAAAAAAAAAGAGAGACTCAGGAAAAACCCCTTCTTGGACACAAAAATTAAAAATAAAACATAAAACATCAGAAATATGAAACGCAATATTTTTTAATACAAAACTTGAAATATTATCAAAAGACGACGAATAAATTTCAAGCCGTGTAAACTTATCAAAGAAAAAGCTCTCTGGTTGAATACTGCTTTGTATTAGACTGTTGTCAGGTTGACTGACATTTGATAAACTGTTACAAGAACCTACACCAGCAAAAAATTTATTAAATAAATTGGCAACTTCTATATGCTCAGACACAGTTAAATTATTATTTGAAATACTTATATCTGTGTAAGATCTATTTTTGTTAAGTATTTCATTAACAACTCGCCATTGCTCTTTCGAGTTACCAATGTTTCTTGCCAATCTATTGCTAAAGTATGTATTTCTACATAGCGGTATTTCAATCTTGACCTCTCTACATAACTTTTCGTAATAATTCTTAAGTCTGTGATTATTCGGATGTTTATTGATAATTAAGCAAAGTCGTCTTTTCTTTTTTATTTTATTTAATAATGAGGGTGTCATCCATTGCTTGAGACACTTTAATTTGTTACTTCGTTTACATTTGTTCACACTACAATTCAATATATGAAAATGCAACAGACGGGTCGACAGCAGAGTAAACATCATCCCAAAATTCAAAATGTAACCTTGATCTTAAAGTGGCAAAATCAATTTTTTTTATTTCAACTGCATCCAAGTTTTTTGTTCGAGAAACCCTGCAATTGAGTTGAATAACAGTTAGGCTGTGGTCGGTTATTTTTAAGTCAAGTGCAATTGTTTTATAATCAACACAAATTTTTCTGTGAAGCCTTACAAAAATGTGATCTAAACAAGAGCTAAATCGAGTAGCCTGATTCAAAACAGACTCAAAGCCAAACGACGAAAGCGTTGTTAAAAAATTATCGACATCAGGTGTATCACACAGGATATTAATATTAAAATCACCTAACAAAATTAAATTTCTACATTTCTGATTATCCAAAAATCTCGAAAACTCATCCAAAAAGGTTCCCACTGTACACTTATGCAATCTGTAAATACAGATAAAACAGTAGTGAACACCAGAGACTTCGCAACTAACACTGGCTATATCAGCACTATCCAGTTTATACTTATTAATTTTACATCCCATTATGTTACTTCTATAATATACCGCGACACCACCAGCAGCATACGTTTCATTACAAGCCGCGTCGAAAGAAAAATTTGGAATTATATTATATTCAGGCTTCTCTTCTTCAAAGATCCATATTTCAGAGAGGAAAATAAGATCTGGTAAATGATCCAAAGGTGCGAGGTGAGTGAGAAAAGCATTGAAATTTGTACGCATACTGCGAATATTTTGATGAATAACAGAAAATCCGGAAATTTGCTCATTATGATGGTCTATACAAAAACATTCAAAATTATCAGTAGTTGAAGAGAAAAAACTGTTGTTATTACTTGAATCATTATGAGGATCTAAAGTTGAATTCATATTATTCATTATACAAACAAAAAGTTATAGTTATTTAGTTTAAGTTCAAGTTATAAATATCCTCAATATCCATTCTCTAAATGTAGCTGATGTTTGTACTTTTTACGAAAATATACGCTTTGATGTCACAAGGAAACCTGTGATATTCAAATATTATTGTTTGGTGGCCCTAGTACTTTAAAAATTTGATATAAGTTTTCATGTGACAAAAAAAGTTAAAATTTTTTAATCAGTGTTATCTTCCTGGCCAAATTTGTGGGAAACATTCTCGAAGTAAAAGAAAAACAATGACTATCTAATGTCAACCGAACCGTTTAATTCAAGCGCGAACAGAAGACTAACAAATAAGGATTTTCAAAATCAAACTCAAAATGCAAGCTGACATGAATTATTTGCTTATGTAGGAGAAAAATTAAATAATATTTCAAATTGTATAATATTCGGTTATATAGGGTTTTCCAATAAATACTTGACAACTGTTTTTTTTAAATAAAACGCAAACCATTTGAGATATTTCAAAAACTTTATTATCGGCTTGAAGTACAATCAAAATATTTATGAATGGAACTCGACTTCGTTCATATGGCACGTTTGCAGCGGTCGATTCGTTGGACCCAATTTTCAATGACTCGACCACACATTTCGACCGAAACGGCAGCTATTTCGTGTTCAATGTTGGATCTGAGCTCTTCCAATGTCGTCGGCGTGTTGGCATAAACCAATGACTTAACGTAGCCCCACAGAAAATAGCCAAGCGGCGTTAAATCGCATGAACGAGGCGGCCAATCGACTGGCCCATTTCTTGAGATAACACGCTCACCATACCTACTCTTCAATAAATCGATTGTAGCGTGTGCTGTGTGGCTTGTGGCATCATCTTGTTGAAACCACATGTCGACCAAGTCCATATCTTCCAATTCGGGCCAAAAATAATCGGTGATCATGGCGCGATAACGCTGACCATTCACAGTAACGTGACGATCGTTATCGTCGACGAAAAAATATGGCACAATAACGCCGCCGGCATGCAAACCGCACCAAACAGTTATTTTTTGTGGATTTTCACCCGACCAATAACGCATATTTTGTTTATTGACCAACCCATTTGCGATGAAATTCTAGAACCAATCGGAGAACGTAAGTCGTTCAAATAGTCCATCGGCTTCAATTCTTGAGTCAGCTTCATCTTGTATGGTTGTAAACCAAGAGCCTTACGCAAAATACGCCATAGTGTGATCTGAGCGATGCCCAATTCTTGAGACCGCCGTGGAATTGACTGATTTGGATCATTTGCTACGGACGCCTGAACGGCAGCGATATTTTCGACACTTCGACCAACCCGTTGTCTCACTGACACGGCAACATCACACAACGAATATGTAGACTCAAATGTTTGCACTAAACTTGTTATTGCCTGTCTACTAGGGCGAGAGCTACGACCGAAAGTTGCAGTCACCGACTCCGAATTTCGGTAGAAAATTTTTATAATTTGCAGACGTTGCTCGTTCGTGTACTTTACCATGATGAAAATGTTGAGTTTATTGAATAAATTGACAGTGACAGTTTGATGATTAGTGAAAGAATGCGTTCACAAATTAAATTCAAAATTTTTTAAGTCCCTATTGGAAAACACTTTATAATAGAGGACCAGAGAAGAACGATAGGACAACAAATTTAAATAAAACAAGAAGGGTGTAAGGCATAAAATTGATTCTGGCTTTATTTTGAAACTACGTTCATGTCATTATGTATGGAATAGTACATCATTCAAATCGCTGCCTCGCCTTTGCTAGCAGTGCTTCAAGCGGTCGGTCCAATTTTTGATGACTCGGTCCAATATGTGCGTCGTTATTCCGGCAATAGTGTGTCATATGTTGGCCATGAGCTCATCCAAAGTGGTTGGCTTGTTAGCGTAGACTAAGGACTTGACGTAGACTCAGTGAAAATAATCGAGTGGTGTCAAATCGCATGATCGTGGCGGCCAATTAATGAACGCTCGTCGTAAGATGATCGAGTCAGTAAATTTCTCCTTCCCAACTTCGAGCGTTGCGTAACTAGTATGGCATGTATCACCGTCTTGTTGGAACCATAGTTCGGATACATCGATGTTGTCGAGCTCTGACAACATAAACTCGGTTAATATCACTCTAAACCTAAGAACAGTGACGGTAACAGTGTCTTCTTCCACATTTCGAAATAAATAAGGTCCGATGAAGCCGCCATATCATAAACCGCACCAAACAGTCAATCTTTGTGGATGCATTGATTCTTGGCCGAACACTTGTGGATTGTGTTCACTCCAATAACAGCAATTTTGCTGGTTGACATAGCCGCTGAGCCAAAGAGAGGACTCGTCCGAGAAGATGATTTTTTTTTACCAAAATCTGGGCCTACGGCCAACATTTCCAGCGCCCAATTAGCGAACTTATCTATGGTTGTCCGGCTTCAATTCTTACGTCAGCACAATCTTATATGGATGGAGGACCAAATGCAACCGCATCTAGCGATGCCCAATCCAGCTAATCGGCGCTGAATCGACATTCTTTTTCGATTCTGGTCGCTACAGCGGCTTTGTTTTCTTCATTTCGCACCAATCTATGTATGGTTGGTGGCTTAAAAACCAAAAAGGGGTACTCACGCTCAAACTTGTCCACGGTATGACGAATAGCCTGCACACTGAAGCCATGATGATGACCGACCTCACGACGAAATTCATGTTGCGTACTCGTGTTTACAACTGAGCCAGAATTTCTATAATAATTTTTAATAATTTCTGCACGTTCGGCTAACGTAAAACGACGCGTGATGAAATGGCAGACCATACTGAATATTTTGACAGCTGGATGTCATTGATAACTTAGACAGCAGCTGAAACATAGCAATTGGAAAAACTATCATTGCTAACTGGCCATCCATTATATGACTCCCAATCGTAACGCAACTTAGACCCGCGCCAGCCTGGACGGGCCATCTAATGCTTAAGATATTAGTTCAAGAATCTGCAACGCATTAAGTACTCGTAGTATGTTTAAATCAAAGAGGACCTACATTTTAGGCTTGATTATTATGAACTCTATCAGCAGCCAATTATCAATAAACTACAAGCAGCACACTACAACGCTGATTCAATAGCTCTCACCCCTGTTCTTCGGCAGCACGCAAACAAACTCAAATTGTCAGATACGGATATTTGAAGATTCTGCGGTGAGGACATTACACACATAATTTGATAATTTGTTGGGGGCTGACGCCTTCATTTATTTCGCTTAATTCAAGCTTAAACTGACTTAAAACTAGAACTTAAAACTAACAATAGTTAGGGGTTACGAAGTAAGGGAATGGTGGAGGAGATAAAGTTTAAGACGAGCAGTACTCAGGTTAAAATCAAAAAGGACGAGGTTTGAGTTGATCTTACGGAGCATGCGGGAGATTGGTTCGTTAGAGCCATAAGAGTTGCGGTGGGTTGGAATATAGAAGAGACAAGAACAGCGTAAATTACGAGTGTTACTGTTGAAGGAAATAGAATTGTAAAGGGAAGCGCAGTCCACAGAACGGGATAGTAGTCGATGAATGAAGAGAATGTCAGCTACGTCTCTGCGTTTTTCGAGGGTATTCAGTTTAAAAAGTTTGAGGCGGTCACGCTATGGAGGTAAGATAAATGGGCTATTCCGCGGTAGTCCACGAAGGACAAATCGAAGAAAATGACGTTGAATTCTGGATATATGAACTCGCTAAAAGGGGGACCACACTTGGCTGCCATATTCGAGAATGGGCCGGACAAGGGTAATGTAAAGTGACCTTGTCACGTACGGGTTGCGAAATTCTTTAGTCATAGATTGGCATTTGGAGACATTAAGCTCAAAGCAATTTTTTAGACACCAAGTGGAAAACATATCGAGGTCTCCTTGAAGGAGAATAGAGTGAATTGTGAATGCGAAGCAATATCGCGTAGTCGAAGAAAATTTTTAGGGAAATACTTTTTCGAAAACCTATAGGAAATAGTCGGCACGAACGACAAAGGCCTTATTGGCTCTTGCAGGGAAATTGTGCGATTATTTAGGTTGCTGCCATTGGAAGACAAATGGCGATCCACAGGGAAAAACTTGATTGCTTTCCTTTCATAAAGGAAAACTCTAGACCTGATATGACGCCTTTAACCAGGAAATGAATATCAGCTGTTAGACAGAAACTTATACAGGATTTCGTAGTCTGGTTGAACGAAGTGATGAAGAAATGCAACTTCAGGCAGAAATGTTAGTATTACTGCAGACCACAGTCCAATACCATGCAGCAAAAGTATTGCTGTTTTCTTATAGAATTGAGTTGGAATCTATAGGATTTCCTACATCCGCAATTGAAATATGTAGATATAGATGTAAAACCGTCAGAATATTGTTTATTGCACCTAAAGCTCACTAACCAATTAGACTACCAGAACACTGCAGCGTATTACAGCATGGAAATGGGGGAATAAAAGCTGACAGTCAAGCAAACAAAACCTTTAAGCACAACCGCACTTATGTAAATAGCACCACTGTTCCCCAAAATCTCCCTAAACTACTCGTCTCGTCTACAAATCATTTGGAAAATCACCAAATAGGTACACAATAACCGTCATAATGCCACTTCTGCCCATATAAACAAGCAGCTAAATAAACTCTTAGCCAGACCGCCATTTAATTAAGTTACTTCAAAATATAATCGGCAAAACATTAAATAAAAAAAAAAACACACATACAAATACAATGAAATCGAAAAAGACATATCCAATGATCTCCAATTTCCTTCACAATCCAATGTGGGAAAAGTAGCTTTTAAGAGGCGCAACAACAAAGCCAAAAAGGCCTGAAAAGGTCCAGTAGAAAAAAAACCCCCCACCCCCAAAAAAAAAATAGAATACTCAAAATCTAACCAAATCCCTAAAGTAAGAGATTATCATAACTATTTGAAGAATGTGTCCATAGATATCGTCATTGAGCCGGTATTGTGTTACTCATTAAACACAAACGAATCAAAATGAATAAATTTTTCCTCGTTATATTCGTATAGGTAGGACTATACCCAGATCGGCGGCTTCCCTCTGCTGAGCATTTGTATAAGTATGATGCTAAGCATCAACTCTAACACCACCGAGTTGGTCACGGCTCAATACAGCACATATCATATTTTCGGGGGGAACATCATCCATCCGCTTGATGTGGACGAAGCTGATGTTGCTGCTGATGGTGATGGTGATGGTCCATCGCTGAAGAGTGCCGTATATCTATGACTACATCTCGACGTTCACTCATAACTTGTAATCAAAGTGAATTATAAATTATGACAATACGACATGTGTGCGTGCATTTGTGTGGTGTGAGTCAATATAGTCGCAAGCGTGTGTATAGAGTTCTCGTCTGTCATAATATCAACAATATCACAATTTATTGTTATTTCAGTTTTGAATCAAAACAAAAGAGTTGTGCGACGAACTTGATTTTCATTATCATCTCCTACTCCACCAAAGTAGCCATCGATGTTCTTCGGTGTTATTCCGATAGGTACTGTGTCTGCCTTGTTCAGTCTTCAACGTTCATATCGTACTTCTCGTCTGGTTTTCATCTTCATCACCTTTCTAGAGTCGAGGCAATGATCAGCACCGAAGAGATAAGATTTCCAACAAAAACTAGCGCAGAGATGACTACGACATCGACATCGACATCGACATGGACAACGACAACGACATCGGCATCGGCAACGAAAAACAACAAACGACAGCTACATCGAAAGCCGAAGTGAAGAAACGAAGAAATCTGAAAAAAGAACTACCCGACGAACTGTCGGAAGAAGGAGAAAAATGAAAACATGATAAAGCCAAAGCACATGCAATGTCACCGTCTGTCAAATCAAAATCAAGGCGTAAACTCTCATCTTCATCAGCTCTCACCACTACACACGCAGTTGTTGCCCTCCAATGTGTGCGTGGTAAAATGAATCTGGATTTGTCGAAGCCATCTAATTAGAGCAGATCTATGCTAAGCATAGATACAGTTGTATCTCTTTATGAATTCGCGGCCACAGATAATGGCGACTTAACACACCACACGGCTTTGGTAGCCTAACAATATGTTAATTGCTAAAATCGGTCTAGAGCTTCTGATTGGTCTATTGGCATCCAGGCAAGAGGGCCGATTTAATGGTGATTGGCTTTCTCGAGACCAGGAATTAAAGAACAAAAGACTTATTCCAAACCTAAACGACCAGAATGCAAAGTTTCCGTTTTAATGCTTTACTACTGAAATTAATGACTTCAAGAGGTATTCAGTATTCAACAGAGTATTTGTTTGTTTTGTTTTTCTGGTGTACAGTTTCTGTTATCTTATGACTTATTGATGAAGAGATTAATCAAAATTTGTTAATTTTCGCACACCCATAATAACAGAATTTAATTGTTTATGCAGGAATTCTGTCAACTGAGATGGAAGTTTTAATGGGCTTGAGCCGGATACTAAATTCAAAATAATTCTCAAAAAGGTCGTATTTTATAGTAAATTATAAACTCAATCAAATTGAACATATGCAGATATTTCTTATGGCAACACGTGTTGCTTTATGAATATTTTACAAGCTGGTAATCAAAATTTGCGCGATAGTCGACAGGCAGGGGTTTTTTCAATACAATTAATGGCTGCGGAAGGACTACGGTAAGACCAGATGACAACCTGGTCTCAGATTGCCCACTACCCGACCAAGTAAAAACCTCATTGCTCCAAAGATGTAATAGGGACGTACCAACTGTTGGACGAACTTGTAATACATTGTACAGGGTCTTTCATTAAGCGCTTCCTATCTTTAAATTTATATAAAATAAAGTGTTTGTGAGATATCATCGAAATGTATTCGTTTCAAAGGCCTATTGATGCCATTATGTGTGGAATATAACATCGTTAAAATGTCCGCCGAGGCTTCTGTGCATGGCACGCATCCGAAATGCCCAATTTTCCATGACTCTGGCGCATAAATCAGGCTGAATTTGACCGATGGCATGGGTTATGTTGTGGCTTATTCGCATAGACCTGCGACTTCAGAAAACCCAACAAGAAAAAGTCTAACGGGCTCAAATCGCATGATCTCGGTGGCCAGTTCACAGAGATTGCTCGTGCAGAGTTTCCGATGTGGCATAAGCTGTGTGACAGGTAGTGCCGTCCTGTTGAAACCACATGTCTTTGGTGTCCGTATCATCCAATTAAAGCCAAAAAAAGTTGTTAATCATCGACCTATAGCGTTCGCCGTTGACGGTAATGGCCCGGCCATCGTTCTTCTCAAAGAAATACGGACCGATGATGCCGCCAGCCCAAAATCCACACCAAAAAGTGTTCATGTGGATTGATATCGTCCCAAATTCGACAAATTTATTTGTTGATGTACCCATTCATCCAGAAATGGGACTCATCGCTGAAGATGATTTTTCGATGAAAATTAGGGTCAGTTTGCAACTACTCCAGAGCCTACTCAGGGAACACACGTCATTGTCTATGGTCGTCTCACTTCAGTTCCTGGGTCCATTGAATTTTTAACGGGCGCAGGCCCAATGCCAACCTGCGGTCTGCGAAAGACCGAGTTCTTGTTAGCGACGCGAAATCGACTGCCTCGGATTTTCCTGCACACTATCAGGGACTATCGTTGACGTACGGGTGTTGGTTTATCGTTTACTGAAGCAGGGGATTCAGAATTTAACCATCACACAGCGAATAGTCCTCTCGGTAGCACGATTATGGTGATCGTAATATGGGCGAAGCGCGTGGACAGAACAGAACACCCATTTTGGTAAAACATTTGGCAAAACAGACTGAATAAATGACAGCCACTTTGACAGACGTAATTTCAACAATATGGCCGCTATCAATTGTCAAAGTTCAAGAGTCCCCCTGCACAACCGAATTTTTTGCGGAGTTTCTACATTATAACTACGACATCCAGTCCGCTGAAATGGGCCGAAGAAAAGAAGGATGAAAGGAGGTGATTACAGAAACAGAAGCAATGTCTAATTGGATCTTATGTAAGCGACTGACTAACCTAAAAGATCTTGAGCTTTCAGCACACGTGCGGATGCCTCGTAACTATCCGCATCAAGGTAAAGAATTTGACCATTTACCAGATAAAAAATTTTTAACAAAATTTATCACATTTCGATCGATACTAGGCCCTCCTGCAGGATTACGGACATCGCAATATTTCGAGTAGATAATACATAACAGGACCACTATCTTGTTGATACAGATATCCCAAATGCTACAATGACGAAAAAATACTATGAATATATTCTCCGTGCGACTGCAGTCTCTACATACCGCTAGAAACTTTCCCGATCGCGTATCTTTCAACCTCTTGACAAGCCATGCAAGCTGCATCAAGTGCTGTAGAGTAGTGATGTCAATTCCAAGAAGCTATAAACAAACACACTTGATTAACGGTGCAATGGGAACGTCAGCTTCTCCGGATGAAAACAGAAGAGCATTAGAAGCGTCCGTAGGAGGCAATAATACGAAATTTTGAGTCTAATTACAAAAAACGTGCCAAGACCCAAACAGACACCTAAAGAGATGAGAATATCAGCAAGTGAGTCTATGATAAGATAATAGAGAAACTACTTCTGCATACGGTTTCATCCACCGAGGCCGATGAGCAGGATGCGATGGAATTGCAGGATCAGAGTCACCAGTTTCTATCAAGCTATAAGGAGGTAGTTGTCTACTTCGCTTTCCCATTAGCAAGAATATGGTTGGTTGGGCACTGAGAGGTGTCAAATTGGCGATGAGCAGTGTAGTAGCTGTTTCTACCCATCAATTGTACTTATTTTACCTCCAACTGTAACCGTCGGGTACTGGTCGATGTCCATCTGGACTCGAATTGTGAAACTTATAAGCGAATTCCCTAGATGGAATCAACGGTGAACTAAAATCATGGAATGTAGCAAATAAGACCATATTCTGGCTACTTCAACATACATATGTCTTTGGAGCTTAAGCCGGTAAAAATTTCCGGTGGTGGATAAGCCCTTAATGGACCAATGGCAGTGTTCATATCCCCGAACAGTAACACCTCGTCCTAGGGGTATCTATAATGGAACTGACCCTCCAGGTTGGGTGTGCCGCCGTGGTAACTACCCGAACATAGAAAAAAAAATTGAAGCAACAAAAAGCCTCGGATATGGATACTGTTGACAATCATCGAAAACCAACCAACTTCGGATCTGCATATGTACTGTTAGGTCTCTTAATAGGTCACAAACAACTAGCGGAGGGCCTGGACAAGAAATGCGATGGAATGGGCCGAAGAAAAAGAGGATGGAAAACTGCGACATCTAATACGTGGATTGCTATCGACGGGAAAAGCAGAGCTTATTTTGGTTGCTAATTTGTTGCTAAAGGCTGACTTAGGTAAGAAGTCTTGAATTTCCGCTATGTGAATGGGCATTTCGTAACAATCCGTATTAAGGCAAAATTTCCCAGCATTAGCCTTACATGCGCGTACACCTTCACAGAGGAGAAAGATGATGACACCAAAAGTAGCTTCTAGGAGCTCTTGGACAAGACTTACAAACAGTGTTCTAGTAATGACATTGAAATTGTCTTCGCCGATTTTAGTGCAAAGCTAGGAAGAGAGCCTACACGAAACCGCCTATAATAACGGATTCATACTAATCGACTTTGCTGCGGAGCTAAAATTGTTCGTAGCTCACAGTTCCCTCATCTCAATATTCATAAGAGGACTTGGAGAACTCCTAATCAATCAACCGTCAACCAGATTGACCACACTGCGATCGACGAAAGGCACTCCTCCCGTATTATGTGTGTCCGAACGTTCCGAGGGCCCAACATTGACTTGGTCCATCAACATGTTGTAGCCAAGGTACGGTTCTGAATATCCCTTATATCGCAAATGCAAGCTAATACTGTAAGGAAGTTTGACATTAGACGGCTACAATCGCAAGAGATCGCCAAATCCAAATGATCTCCGATCATCTCTTAAGAACTCCTATGCCGCCAGCATCAAGTATTGAAATCAGTGGCAACATTGCTAAAAAGCCATCGGAGGTGCCAACTCTGATGAGCTGGGTTTCACTCGACCACCACAAAGAAACTCTGGTTTGACGACGAGTGCTGGCGAGGACATATAGCTAAGCGCGATGCATACAAAGCGGAACTGCAGAGATGGAATAGAGCTGCTCATGGGCTCTACGAGCAGAAGAGCAGAGACGAACATCGGCAACTCAGGAGAAAAAATAAGGAGCATGAGAAGCGTACTGTCGGGAGTTTTATCAAAAGAGGCAAAACATATGCAACAGACACAAATCCCGAACCGAAGCCTATAGAGACGCACAATTCAGTAGAGTCACAGTTGATGCTAAGGATTTAGAAAGAGCATTTCTGTAGAATGTATAATCAAATACCGTTGTGAGGCAGAATGAACCTTTCATGCTGGATGATGTAGACCAAAAATTTCGTCCACCCGAGCTTGAAGAAGTGAAGATAGCCGTATCTAAGCTTAGTCCAAAAAAGCGTCTGGAATCGGCCTGACTGCCGAGGTCTTCAAAGAGTCAGTCGACTACTTGGTAAGAAGCATACACCAACTGACCCTTAAGAGAGGATGCCCTCTAAATTGTGCCAACTATAGATGCATCGCCTATATATCATATCTGCGCTATTGTGCGAAAGCGCGAAGCGTTCGTCAACAACCTGATTGGTCCGTATTAGTGTGTCTTTGGGACAGCAAACATCGACATCTACTAAATATTCGCCCTATGGCAGATCTAGGAAAAAAACCCATGCAAGTCGATGCACACCACGTATTCATCGATTCTAACGCCATGTAAGACAGCATCTATTGAGACAAGCTATACAGAGCAATGTCAAGTTTTGACATCCCTGCCAAGCTAGCGCATTTGTGCATAATGACGATGGAGGATGCACGCTGCTCCATCAAGGATGGTATAGAACTCACCGAGACCCTTTGGTGTCGAAAAAGTAATTGGACAAGGCGACGCGCACGTCGTGCAAAACTTATGCGCCAACACAAGAAGCATAATCTTGCAAAAGTTCGTCCAATTACTCCCATACGCCGATGATATTGACATAAGGCAAGGCAGCATGATGTCAGTGGCGCTTTCACGAGTATTGAGTCCGATGCGGCGAAGATTTATTTAACGGTCAATAAGCGTAAGACCAAGTAGATGTCGTCAGCAAAAAATTACAGCCAACACCGACGTCTCGAATAGAACGTCACCATCGACAGATATAACTTTGATGTAGTTAAAGACTTTGTCTGCCAACGACACCAGGGCTTAGATCAAACGAAGAAGAACACATTGCTGCTTCTTTGCCCTCTCGAATAATAAAAGTGACTCTATATAAGACCTTAATAATCCCAGTCCCGCTCTATGACGCAGAGGCATTGACTTTATTAAAAGTGGATGAGGGTGCACTTGTCTGGTTTGAGAGAAAATCCTTAAGTTGATCTTTGATTCCGTCTGCATACACGGTGAGTGGTGGAGTAGACACAACGACCTCAACTTAGCCAGAAGATTGAAGGTCCAATGACTAGGGTGGCTGATTCATGTAGACCGGATGTACAGTAATG
The DNA here is from genome assembly GCA_949129095.1 of Volucella bombylans. Taxonomy (NCBI): domain Eukaryota; kingdom Metazoa; phylum Arthropoda; class Insecta; order Diptera; family Syrphidae; genus Volucella; species Volucella bombylans. Next base: position 198,320,139 of record OX422141.1, on the reverse strand, counting down.
GTCCGGTCCGAAAAGCCTTCGAATCTGCCCCTGAGGGATAGCGCAGCAGAGGAGGACCACGATACAGGTGGCTCACGTAAGTAAAAGGGGACTTCAACCAACTTAGAGTGGGAAACTGGAAGCATCTAGTTAAACATCGAGCTGGTGGGATATGCTTGCTGAATTAGGCCTAAGCTCACCGCGGACTGTAGCGTCACTAGTTAGTTAGTTAGTTAGAAAGTAAGTTAAGAAAGTAGTAGGTATCTCTTTCCTAATAAGTGCACTTAATCAGAAATCAGAGGAGGTGCTACACTTTTGCCAATCTTAATTTCTTTACTCGAACAAGGCCTCATGAAGAAAAACTAAGGAACCTCTTTATCAGGCCCTCATCATCCCAATTCCGCTCAACATTTCAGAAGCACGGACGTTAGCCAATATGGATGAAGATATCCTTGTCTCGTTTTGGACACGAGATTATTCGTGCCATGTTGGTTCAATTTGTATGACTGTAAAGCAACATCGACATGGCTAGAAAAGTGAACACATCACCTTTTAGTCGATGAAAAGATGGTCAGTTTAGACCTTAAATTGTCTTGAGAAGAACAATAAACTTAAGTCTATATTCGATGTCCGATGTGAAGCTACATTGGTATTTCCCAACGAGTGCAGTAGAAGTTTAAACATTCGCACAATGCGCTGAACAGAATTTTGCATTCTAAATTTCACAAATATATGTCTTCGTAGCCCCCATAAGCCTTATGGTAGTCTTTATTGTGGATGGGACATATAGAGTACATAGACATTCTTCGGATGTTGTTTTGTAATGTATCACTTCGATTTTCTTGAGCTGGAATGCAGAGCTCTCTTCATAGCTTTCTTTGGAACCGGATTGCAACTGAGCGGCAACCAGAAAATAATCAGAATCTATATACTCGTATCCACCCCTGACAGAGCGTATTTTTAGCACATTTGAGGCACGTCTTCTACAATCTGTACGTTTTCGACCTGGTTGGCGGTTCAGTCATCTAGAGTTAGCTACAACACTGAGTGGATTTTGTTGTAGTGGAATGGTTATGGTTCTAATCATTGTGTTATTCGGGGCTGCAATCTGAAGTTGTCCTTATAACCTTTGCATATCGTCAAATCGATACCTTTGGCTGCCCTTTGCTTCTTTTCTATGAAAGAGTTTTCTCTCTTCTGCTTAAATGCTTAACATATCATATTTTGATCACTAATTGTATTGATCTGATTAAAAATATGAACAGATGAGTGGAACTTAGAGGGTAACCAAAATTTCGTATTGATACTTACATAAGAATATATAAAGTTTACGAGTATTTACAAAAAAATATTCTCGAATCGAATCCAATTCATCAATCAGAAAATCAAAGATACAAATCCTTTCCCACAATGAAAACTGAACAGATTCTCGCCCCATCGTTCTCATCAGTCCTCTGCTTTGCTTCACGATTTTGTGTATCCTTCTCAGTGGTTAGTTCAAATCGTGGGTGAATGAAATGAGGATCAACAAATTTTTGACACCATCCATGGTTGTCGTAAATCATATCACCTTCTTTCTTTATTTCTAAATCCTGAAACCGTAACGAATGACCGTGATCTGACAGAGCATTTCCAATTCCCAAGCATTCGTATAGCCAGTCTGAGGGTGAATAAATCGACCAACACGTTAACCAGTGATTTAGGAGCTCTTCTCATACAAAAGATATCCTCCAAACCAAAAGCAGGGCGCATACTACCTCTGATTGAGATATACTTTTCACCACCACCGCCAACCACATCAGAAAATCTATCCTCAACGCCGGACTACATATACGTACATCACACGCTGATCATGGAATGGCAATGGCGTGGGGAAATGTTGTACGTTAGATCTCAACTGACCATAGAACTGTTCCCATTCTGACGGATTGATTTGTTGGAATTTAACATTTCAACAACAATTGAGCTCTGGATTCGTGGACACAACACATTCATTGCAGAGTGTGGGCTTACACTGTGCCCCACACATCTGTGCACATAGGGGTTCCGTAAACAGCAAACAACGCCGGTCAGCCGCACTCGGAATATTTTATTGGCAACAGATTTTGAGATATGACGTAGGTTAGAAGAACAAACAGATACGGTACTACAGCTAAGAAAAAAAAGGACTATACAATTTATGTTTACAGAAATCTTGTTCCGCCAGGTACGAATAGGTACTTCCTCATTCAAGACTCGCCTGGAAGATCATAAGGGCTAAGTAGCCATTCAAAAAAGCAAGAAAAAAAAGCAAAAACATAATCAACAACAACAACAACAACAATTTATTACTAGAACAAGAGTTTGTGAAAAGAGTATTTTACGATCTTGTGGATAACGTGTCATGTAAAATTGACCGACTACGAGGAGCAGTATGCCAAAATCTCTGCAAAGAGCTGAAGGAACAATTTTACGATTTTAAATTGATGAATAAAATTTTGAGTTCACATATAAACGGTGTCATAAATCATAGTGGAGGATGGCTTCTAAATAGATTGCCTAGAGCTGGCCTAAAATCAACAGTGGAGCTGTGTGCACTATACAAATGGTTTACTGATTATAGTATACGTGTCGAATGTCTTACCAATACACAACATTGGAGAGGAGAGCCTACAAAATACGAGTACTCCTCCTGTTAATAGAGCATTTGTATTTTGTCTTACAAATGGTTCACCTGCCTTCTTAAGTGATGTGAATGATCTTACTTGCAGTTTCATTAGGTTCAGAAACCTTACTCATGGTTTTTTTTTTATTTGGAAAGGGCAAGGTTAATTTCATTTCAACTTTAGCAAAGATTTGGGCCATAGCCGATGTCTCTAGAGTGGTGTTAGACGCATATTGTCTCAACTTATTCATCTGATCGCCAGTGCACAGCAATCTTTGTGCCCGATTTTCTCCACGAAACGATGACTACTTCCATAATCGACCTTGTAATATTCGATAGAACATATTTGCGCTTTTAGGAGCCGAATTTTGACTCATCTAATAAATTCCTGATTTCCGCCCAATTAAGAGCCAACCATTCAAATGAAAAAAACGCTGCGATATGCAAATCTGACACTAGAACCTCAGAATGCTTAAAATATCCAGCAATTCCTGAGCCGCAAACGGATGACAGCACAAGCATATAATAAACTTTACCAAAAGTGATCCCACTCGGTTTCCAAACAAAGTGAAAATTCTCGCTTTACAAATAATTGTTATATTCGTAGTTTAGGGTCAATTTGTAAATAGAGGAGATGCAGACAAGGAGTCTTTAGTTTAAGTATCTGAGTAAACGGCTGATAAGAATCAGCGTCAAGACTAAATTCACCAGCTATTATTCCCGGAAAGTAAAAGGATGATTTTGCCAAAGATTAATTCTACGAATTCCTCGAGCAGATGTGCAAGCAAGGCCTTAAGGAAAGAAGATCTGCTTTGGCAGTACAGTGAAAAAATATAGCCTACAACCCTATAGCTCTGAAAATAGAATCAGAGGCGAAATGTCATCTTAGCTAGCACACGTTTCTCATATAATGTGCTAGGCTTCATACGTATATCAAAATTAAACTCCAGGTTTAATGAACAGTGCCGAGATGAACATGAGCTTTAAAAAGGGACGTAAAAGGTAGTAAAGAATAACGAGAGTCGCTCACGAACTTTTCGAGCAAGGGAAACGTGGGAGAAATCGAGCTCTTAGACAGAAAAAAAAGGATAAGGATGAGAACATAATAGTAAGGATCACGAAATTACCTCTGCAGACTATTTAGCGGCGAAGACGACCAACGTGGTCTATGATCGATAATTTCATTCATCCAACCAAAACGGCTTCTGAGTACCCATATCTGGAGACCAATAATCCTGCAGAAGCAAACGGACTACTTACTAAGGAGGATACACCAAATCATTTGGAAAATATGGTTGGACGAAAGTATACCCAGCAAAAGGAATCTCAACGTCGTTTGCCCAACTCTCAAGAAGGGCGATCTTCTAAACTGCCACAACTTAAAAGAATTAACCCGCCATACATCGTGTACAAATTCGTACCGTTCTATGTGAAAACGCAGGAACTTCAAATCAGTACCCACATACATATTTTGCGTCTTGTTAAAAGTTTGCATCCCTGAAGAACTCGTCTAATGATAATGGAGAATGCTAGCTGGAACATTGTGTAAACCGACAAGTCATCTCTAGAGTCACAATGTTCAAAAAGTCTGAACAAGGCCTTCAATGTCAGCTCAAAAAGCTGAGAAGGATTAGTCTTTCCAATACCTGTTCATTTGAAATGAGAAGACGACTTTTTTCAGTCTTACGATCAGGAAGGATAAAATTCAAACATACATACAAGTATACTTATCTAGAGCGCACCAAAATGCCCTTAAGTGCTTGTAAGACAATTTTTCAGGTAATTGTCGGTTTAGTCTGGATGAACGAAATTTGGAGTAAAGGATATAACGACGGAAACATTACAGCTTCGAACGTTGAATGGATGAGTAAAAACATGTATCTTTTCCGGCTGTAACGTCACTTATGGTAAATATGTTAAGTAAGTTTTTATAAAAAAAAAAATTAGTATGTGTGAACTTTAATCTCGGAACGCAGTTCCTCCCGAAACAGCATTTTCAGGAGAAGCTTTATAGACATGAGATGGTAGAGTACGAAGAATACCTACATTCGGTCCCGTACGAAATAGTTCTTCGTCTTCTGAGCAAAACTTAGAAGCTGATAAGCAACAAAAGCGGTAAGTATGAAGGACTACTCAATGGGGGTTTTTTTTTTTTTGGTTTAAGGTTAATAAAAATCTTACTATCGTTATTACTAGACGACTTAAACGCCAGGATAGGAAAATTGAACATCTTTGGTAAGCGTAGACTACAGGACACCACGTCTGGCAAAGACTTTGGCATATTGACAAAATATCACTATAGGAAGCAAACGGTTTCCTCTTGACAATATATGAAAGGGAACATGGCGGTTTTCGAATCATAAGACCCTAAATCAATCGAATCAGAATCTTCTTCGAACGCGTATATCGAATTCTCCCAACAACTCTAATGCCACCAGCATCAAGTACCGAAGATCAGTGGCAACGCTGCAAGCGTGACATCAGAGACTCCACAACCGATGTGCTGGGTTTCACCCGACCTGACCTAAGATCCAACAAATCAGCTGGATCTAACGGTTTATTGGAAGAAGATGTGTGGAGAGTATGTACCATTTCTCAGATCTGGTCAGTATAGTGAATGCCTGATGAAAGGAATATCAGTGTCGTTTACCCGACCCACAAAAAAGGAAATCCCTTAACTGTGCCAACTATAGAGGCATAGATCCCCTCAACATCGCATACAAGATCTTATGCGCAAATTGTGCGAACGCCTAGGACCCCGCAATAAACTGATTGCTCACTATTTGTGCTGTTTCAGACTAGGAAGCTCCACAATCGACCAAATCTTCACACTCCGGCCGATCTTAGAAACAACTCAAGAAGTCCAATACCCCCATCTTCTCATCGATTTTAAGGCCGATGTCAAATAAGTTTATAGACAAGATGACGCGTCATGTGACTTATACGAGTATAACATCATCCTTGAAAGAATTGTGCGGAACTCACAAGCGAATACTGGAGACACAGTCTTTCAAAGGTCTGAGCAACTATTGTACTAGCGTACGCCGATGATATTGACTTACTTGGCATATCTCAGCGGGGTGGCACCAGTGTGCTCACTGTATTGAAACGGAAGCTGTCAAAATGGGTGTAGCAGTAAATGAGGGTAATACCAAGTACATATATGCTATCAACAAGAAGGTATACACAACCTTGACAAAGGTACAACGAATTGGGCAGATCGTCACTAGTGATAGCTATGAAGATATCGAAAGCGGATAAAGATATCCTCAGTCGTTTAGAGAGAAAACTACTTTTTTTTTTAAGAACTTAACACTCAAGAGAGGGGAAAAAAGACGTTTGCGTCCAGTGGTTATTTCGCTCCATGGGTGGCATCCAACATTTAATTTGACTCAAGTTGACTTGTTGTTGATTTCTAGTTAACTACTCATCTTACTTGATTTTCGTTAACCGAAACAAATTGAATGTCTTTAGGGCGAGGTTGGAATTCGAACACCGAACCTTCCGATTTGGAAGACAGTTCACTATCATTTGAACCACGGTCACTCGAAAAATATTCGGTCCCCTTTAGAGGAGAAGATACAACGACGAACATCGTTCTAGCATGAAAACTACGCATCAGTTTCAGAGTGAATAGACAGCAATGCTCCTGCCCGCAAAGTCTTCGAATATGAGCCGGAGGAACAACGCAGTAGAGTAAGACCTCACCTTAGATGGCACGCACAACTAGAAGGGGATCTCAGCCGACTTGGAGTGCACAAGTGGAGGCAGTTAGCTAAATACCGGACTAAGTTGATAGGCGTGTTAGTTGAGCCTACCTAAGAAAGTAAGTAACGTTCTTATCACCTAAAACTCTTCGGCGAATACCGGTGAGGCTGGTACTATTATTCAATGAAGGTTTATAAATGCCCGTTGTCCAAAACAAAACTCAACATCTTCTCGTATAAGCAAACCATCTGACGAAACAGACAGAGCACCTGCAAATGTCAAAGGCGTGACGACAATTACCCTCAAGGTTCCCTGTGCAAAAAGCCAGCCAGTCAGCCTAACTTGCTAACATGCATATGCTAGAATGTCCCATTACTCATGGGATTAAGTTTCATCCAAATAAATGTACAGCATGCCAGAACCAGCTCGGTGGTTCTCAGTCGCAGATTTTATGAGGATCACCTAGATGTGGCACTTATTATGAAGCCATACCTCCATCGTACTCTACAACTCGATGGAAGAGGAAACTTTTATGTTTCATTATTGGATGTGATGCAAAGGCACATAGCATAATGTAGGAGAGCTCCAATTGTAACAGTAGAGGTAAGTCGCTCTTTAGTTAATACATTTCGAAATTCGAAATAGTGGGAACAGTCCCACAATCATAAACAGAATCAATGAAGAATTGCTAGATCTCTCATACAATAAATTTACAGATATTCAACACTAACTTGGGAAATACAATCTCTCTGAACTTTTCAGACAACCAAGATCCACAGACTAGGGAATATATAAACACAAACTAATGGAAAACATGCACAACTATAATAAATAGATGAATTAGCGATATTGATAGCCTAGATCTCGCTTAAGACAACCCATACACAGCTATCAGAAGCGTGTATTACCAATCTTGCTTAGAAAAATTAAAACGAGTAACGGGATCACTTCTTGGTGGTGAAAGAAACTCACTTAATAGAAAAGTGTAGATGAGAAGACCAATGAAAAAATCGTGGAAATTTGTTTTCCAAAAAATGTTCAAAACACGCAGTAGCGCACGTATTTGAAACATTTCTTCCAAACAGAACATTTTGCAGAGACCGACCTTCATACGTTAAAGCTAGCCAAAACGGACATTTTATTCTCCCGTGTTATTCTGGGTTTTTCATACTATCCTCTTCAGGACAGGAAGGATTTGATGATGATAAAGGAACTATTTCACAAAGGCCATCAATCCATTTCAATTTTTCAAAGCCCAGGAAGCGATGGAGTTTTCGCAGCTCAAAAAGGCAGACAGTCATAATCTCCACAGAAGAATTTATTCTTGGTTGGATCCCAAATCCATAGAGAGACCCCTAAAATAGAAAGTTGAACCACAGAGCTAACCATTACCTACCCATAAGCTTTTCTTTATCTTTTCTATAAACATTTTTTTTATTTCGCCTAAAAACAATTATTTTAAAGGCATTTTAGGAACGGGTCTCTTCGAAAAAATCCTTTTCAAACTAACCAATCTCTAGAATATATAAGATGTATTTATAGGGACTCGGTCCCATGGTTGAATTGCAGAATGGTTGCCGATCCAAATGAAAAGCTAATCATTTTCCAGACGCTTGTAATGCAATTACTCAATGATCATGTGCCAACAAAAACCGTCGCGATCCGAAACAGGGCGTGTCTCTCGTTCACGGAATGGGTAGTTGGTGTTCTAAAGAACCGAAACAGACTGTACAGTAAGTGGAAGCGTAGCCAAAACGCGATTAACTGACACTACTATTCATCTAAACTGAGCACTTCTTTACCCTCCAAGGTACTGTGGAGAAATCTACGCCAAGTCGGCATTGGTGTAAGTAGTGACAGGAGCTGCACTATTGATTTAGATGAAATGAACGACTATTTTGTTTCAAATGATGTTCCTGCCGATTGTTTCGAGTAAGACGATGTATCCAGCAGAGGCCTTGAACAGGAAATTGATTTTGAAGTAGTTACGGAGGTTGATGTCCTTTGTATTATTAAAGGTTTAAAATCAAATGCTATTGGTGAAGACGGCTTGCCACTTTGTTTCATAAAACTTATTTTGCCGCACTTCATAGGTCATCTAACACATATAATCAATTCTTGTATAGCAACATCTACTACTCCTCTGATATGGAAATGTTCCAAATTTGTACCTGTTCCTAAAAACACCACTGCTTCCGATGCTTCTGACTACAGACCTGTTAGTATCTTACCTTGCCTATCTAAGGTCTTTGAAAAGGTAATAGAGTCACAAATTCAGAAACGCTTGGCTGACAATTCCCTGTTGAGCCCATTCCAATCGGGCTTTGAGAAGAACCATAGCTTTTCTTCCGCCATGGTAAAAATCTTTGATGATATCAGGCAAGATTTTGATAAAGGATTTGTGACGGTGCTCTGCCTGCTTGATTTCTCTAAGGCTTTTAGTATTTCAGTAAATAGACTTCCAGTATCTGTGTGCAAAAATTACATGTATACGGTTGATTTTCCTCATTGTTAATTTCTCTAGCTTTCATAACTCGGATGTGGAGTTCTGGAAAAGCCATTCATATTTTGAAGGAATATCAAAATTGAGTAGCTTAAACTTTGAGAGTTTACCGGCCGACTTTTGTTTACAATTTCTGACATTAATTTTAAAATGCTGCTTGATCAGCCAAGTCAGGTTTGCATGTGTGGATGCAACTTTAATAGAGGAAGTGGTTGTTTCCTCCGTATTGGACTCACTTAGCTTTTTAACTCGACTATACCAAAGCGAGTAATTGAAGGTTCAGGAGATGCTGGAAGTGCTTGATATGCAGAAATTGCTTGAGATGCTGGAGGTTTTCGAGATGCTGGAGGTGCATGAGATGCTGGTAGTTTGTGATATGCAGTAAGAATGGGAGGTATGGGTGTGACTTCAAGTTCAGGAGCCATATGTAATGGAGAGGAAGGTGTTAGGCCGGCGTTTTCAAGCATCTCAGCAAGTAGTGAAGTGTTGTAGGCCATGCTTCATTGGGACTGGATGTGTGAAGTAAATTTCTCTATCTTACCAAAAGTGATCCTGATTTCATCAACAATGCTGCTTAGTAATAGACGAGACTGTAAGGAATCGTTACTTATTTCGCCGATTTTACACATCATTGTTGTAAGCAGTGGATCACTTCTGTTAGGAGAAGGTGTTGGTTTTTTGGATGGAGTTTTGAAAAAAATATCAAGGTCAGAGCGTAGGAGGCAAAGAGATGCTTTTAATTCATTTTGAGTTGATAAATGTGAATTGAATAGCACTTTTCAACTCTATACTCATTTTATGTTCACTATCACATTTTGAAAGTTCTGCATTTTTGGCCAACTGCTTGTCGTACTGCATAAATTTAGATCTGAATTGACTAGAAGATTGTTCAAGTATGCAATACAGATACTCAACACCCTTTTGAATTTAACTTTCTTAAAAAAACAGTTTATGTTCAACATCAACAAAATTTATGGAATCGCTTTAGCATTCGATGGCCAGCATAATATGGGAGGCTGAAACTATAATCTCTAAGACAGAGGATAGATCTTCTGCTCAGGCCTACACAGAGAGCGTGAAAAGATCTTGCACATAACCCGCTGCATATCACCAAGTCAGCATTTAAATCATTCGTGAAAGCCTATTGGGAGTTTCCGCACTGATTTGACATGTTTATGTTGGCGTAGGACAGATTTGATGAGTATGAATAAGCGACGTTGACCGAGTTTAGGGTTCAGTTTTACGCACAGGCGACGCTGACCGTTCACAGTAACGTGACGATCGTTATCGTCGACGAAAAAATATGGCCCAATAATGCCGCCGGCATGCAAACCACACCAAACAGTTATTTTTTGTGGATGAAGTGGTGATTCATGAAGCACATGTGGATTTTCATCCGACCAATAACGCATATTTTGGTTATTGACGAACCCATTGGGCCAAAAATGAGCTTCGTCACTGAAGATAATTTTGCGATGAAATTCATCATCTTGGCGCTACTTCTCCAGAACCCAATCGGAGAACATACGTCGCTTCAAATGGTCCATCGGCTTCAATTCTTGAGTCAGCTTGATTTTGTATGGGTGTAAACCAAGATACTTACGCAAAATACGCCATAATGTGGTCTGAGCGATGCCCAATTCCTGAGAACAACGTGGAATTGACTGATTTGGATCGTTTGCTACGGACGCCTGAACGGCAGCGATATTTTGGACACTTCGACCAACCCGTTGTCTCACTGACACGGCAACATCACACAACGAATATGTAGACTCAAATTTTTGCAGTAAACTTGTTATTGCCTGTCTACTAGGGCGAGAATTACGACCAAAAATTGGAGTTAACGCTCTTAAAGTTGCAGACGTTGCTCATTCGTGTACTTTACCATGATGAAAATGTTAAGTTTACTGAATAAATTGACAGTTACAGTTTGATGATTAGTGAAAAAGTGCGTTCACAAATTAAATTCAAAGTTGTCAAGTCCCTATTGGAAAACCTTTTATAATGCCTTGCAGTGGGTAAACTGTTTTCGAGTCTGCTATCCAAAATACCTTTACCCCGTATTTGGCGGGTTTGGGTGGTATGTACTGTATAAATTTCATTCGACCTCGGTACGGAAAAAATTGTTCGTGTACGGTCAGATTTTCATGTGGTTTGTAGTGGCCACGGAGGTTATAGTTTAGCATAATCGATAAGTCGCATATTGGAGCTGCTTTGTCACTTGCTTGCCGATCCCCACATGTGTTTGCATTGTCAAAGCGAATATATCGCTGAATGCTTTGAAATCTGCCTCTGTAGGTTTGTGGGGATTGACTTCATTGAACTCTCTGATGCACTGGTTTAACTTATGGTTTGTTTCCGATTATAATTAATTTCATTTCATCAGTGAAAATCAAATTTAGTATCTCATTTGGCGTTAACATTTTTATATTCTGACATGGTCCTCCTGAAAAGCAAAACAATAACATAAATTGCATGTTGTGATGTGAAGAGAGAAGCGTCACTATGTTCTACCATATTCGCGGATGATATTGTGTGATGACGTCTTCCAAATAGTTTGATCTCGAGACTCGTATTCTTCCGATGACCCAAGCGGAGCTGAAGTATCACTGTCACTCTCAGAATCTCTTTCACCGGATTCATTGTTGGTTTCGATTACGTTTTGCATTGTGTTCATATCTGCAAGGTCTTCTACGTCAGAATCTTGATGATTTAGAAGCAACCGTTCTGCAACACCGCCAGTGTCATCCACGAACTCTTCCTCGTCTGAATAAGCCTCAAAAATATTAGTTATTTCCTCCTCAGTTACTCGTAATCTAAAATAATTGAAAATTGGAATTAGAAGCCAAACTTATTCGAACTTACGCTTATGGTGCAACTTACCGATCTCCCTCCATAATTATTACCTTAACACGCCCACTTCTATGGCTCAAATAAAAAGAAACGATCCATACACATGCAGCCAGAGTTTTGCACACTTATTACACGGAAAACACCGTTATCCAACATAACTGCCAACTCAATGGAGTACTCGGGTACTCTGTGTGGGAGATACAAGGTGGAAATTTGTATGGCACCATAGGGGTTTGGGAAATTTCACGTACTATGTATGCGAAAATATAAATCCAAGCAGTTTTCCTGTAGTCCCTATTGCTCAACTTACAATTTTAATCGGAGTAATCTTCTGGATTTTGATATTGTTCTACTGCTCCAAACACAAATGTTTAGAGAATTACTTATCATACGACACAGTGCTATTGTATCAGCAACAATTATCCTTCTAAGACTTTTGCTCCCTGCCGTACAGTCCAATCTAAGCCAAGATCACCTCAGTCAAAACTTTATGATGGCAGTACAAATAATACGAAAGAGTTGATTAGCGAACTCAGTGTTGACACTCAGTCTGCTATTTTCAGAAATTACTTGTGTTGCCTCCACATTACAAACATCCACAACTAATCCGAGTAGTACTATACGCACTTTATACCAAAAATATAAAGAAATCTCCCAAATCTCCAAAATTTACATAAATTTTCATCCAAATGAACCGTTTCTGTCGAATTGATTCATCAATTTGATGCGCTTGTAAAACTACATACACAAACATCTCAAACTAAATTGTACTGTCCACTGCGTAGTAAAACAACGGACTCCATCACCTAATGGACGAGTTCATGATAATCAGGCCAAACAAGGAGAGCATCATCATCACAAAAAAAAAAAACCGATCCTCCAGCATCCAATACCATATTAAGAAAAACCAAAATCCAAAAAAAAAGGGAACCAACTCGTCCAGCGCAACACAATCTGCATCAACCCAACAGTAAAGATCTCTAGACCATCAGAGGACACCTACAACAACAGTAAAAACAACGAAATAAGACAAAAAAACAGCCCAAACCAGTTTCGCTTTTCGACCATGACCAGGTTGGCTGTCAACGTTGTCTTCGCCTTCGCCGTTGCCTTCGTCATTGCCAGAGTCCCATCCCTGCAACAGCCTGAAAGATCGAAGACTCCGAAACATTTGTTCATCTCTCTTCTTGTGCATCTTCTTCTTTATCACTGGGTGACTCATTGAGACGAGCTAAGGACATTCCTTCGTCGTTTCTTCACTCTGATGTTTATCCCTTTTTATTTCCCAGATTCTTGGCGACTTTCACGCTTCTTTAACGACTTTTGAGGAACAAAACAAAACAACAAGCAAAAAAAAAAATCTCAAAACCCCTCACTGAGAGGAACAATCTTTATGCACTTCAACTTCAACACTGATAACGCACGCGATAGAATCTCTCGGTTCTGGAAACATTTTCGCAGAGCTGCAATCCTTACGAAGTATTTGTAACTAACCAGCCGACAACCGGCTAACGACACCAAGTGGCGACTATTGTCGGGATCACCACCAAACCACAAAATGATGAGCCTAACGTTTCTTACCAGAACGAGGACCACATCTATTTTACAGCCTACTCTAGGTTATGGGCTTAAGGTATCTTTAGTTGTTCAATATGGGGAATGACGCAACGATAATTGGTCGAGGTCTGGTCGTCTACATGACCCAATCCTCTCACCTCCTTGGACCTTGAGGAATTTTTTTTCCTTCACCGTAACTTTGCTGGTTCAGGATTATTTCTCCCGTCCAACGAGAATATCCCAATGGACAGAGGGAGAGAAGATATGACGATAAAGTGTGCGCAGGCTCACACACAAGCTGTCAGCATCAAAGAAAAATCGAAAGGGTGACTCGGTGGTATTTGACCAGTTTCAGTAAGACGTGCACAATTATCCCAGATTTTATGGGAAAGATCTATTAGATTCCTCAAAAGAAAAACTGAAAGAGAGAAACGTTCAAGATAGAGACCTTGAAACAAAGACCGAAAGAAAATTGAGTACAAAAGTATGATTGCTGTGTGATAAGTGACAGGATTCCATTTGAGAAGTGGAAGTTGCCTTCCTGTAATCTTCCTCACTCGACTCTGGTAGGTATATGTTTATAGAAGACAGAAAGGAAAGGAAAAAAGTCGCCGATTGGAATCAATATGTCAGCAGACACATGATGTTGAGCCTAAAAGGTATCCATGACCACATTACACACAAATCATTAATCAATAATTGTTTTCGTGTCAATAATAACAACACAAATAACAACAACAACAATCTACATGTACACAGATACATTATCCCCGCTGTGCTGATTGTAATGCGCTTGTGTACTTAATAATTTAATGATTCCACTTTGCACTCGCACTCATATCTAAAGAGATAACCTTAATTCCACAGCATGGTTCGTTTAATTGTTGGCCGTCTTGTTATGATTGTGTCTCAACCTCAACCTAAAAATGCTCGCATTACAACTACCTGTCTTGTTAAAGAGTTCGTAAACGAGTCGCCTGGGTCAACAGACAACAACAATGGAATGTTAAGAGCACATCATCGCTTGTTAAATAAAAATGAACACAGAAATTATGAACCAATAGATAGATATGAATACGAATACGAATACGAGAACGAATACCAGTATAGGGTGACCGACCCAAATAGGCATTTTCTGAGAAAAGAATGATTCTTATAGGCAACGGCATTTCGGTAGATCTATCAATGATTTATGGACCTTGACACCTGATGTCATTTTTGGTATTGAATTTCACTTTGTGCTGTTAGGCAGAAGTGGAAAAATGCTGAGATACCAATACTCCAAATGAAAATTTAATGACGCCAGAGAGGTAAGGCTTCTGAAGGCCATACGAAATTTTACTTTGGATGCAGAGAGAGACAGTTTTTTAAAACTTTCCTCTGTAGTTCTCTAAACAATCTATTGAATGGGAAGGCGTTGTTAACTCTCTGCTAACTGATGGATACCATTGCAATAATATCCGCGGAATGCTTCATTGTTGTTGTATCTCACAATAGATCTAATGAGGCACATTAAACTTGAAATTAGATTAAATTTAAATAATCCTATCAGTTAGCAAAAGATACAAAAAGTCCTTATTCAAAAAAGTGGAGAAACCTAGGCAACAAAAATTAAATCAGCACATTCATGCACATTTTTGCGCATGGTCCGTTTTTTGCCATTTTCTGAAATCGCTATTGCTACTCTCGCGATCTCTTTTGAGTCCATTCTATTTTGCGTTGATTTTTCAAAGTCCTAGACGGGTGATTTGCAACAACTGGTCTATCATACATAGATGAGCTCTCCTAGTACTTTGAAGAATCATCAACGGGCAGATGATCCCCTAACCCTAATAGGAGCCAAAAAGGAAGCATACAAGAGCTCTTCCTAGTGCAAAGACGCGAAACTTTCAAACGTTCTTACATACAAGTGCCTTTAATTTGGTAGTCTTCCCCTGTCGCTTGTATTCTTTTTTCCCACCTGCGTGTAGTCTCCTAAGCACTAATATTAAAAATTCATCTCTGCCCCACTTCAGATACCTTCACACGATCCGATGCTTTGACCTGCCCCTTCCTTTCCTTCAAGAAGCATACCTGCGAGAAGAGTTTGTAGGTTCCTAAATCCTATCTTTCTAATTTTATTCTTACCGAGGACAACCAATGTGTCACCAAAAAGGCAGAGCAAGGAGTCATTGCGAAAGTGAATGCGTCATACCTAGAGCCAGATAAACAGTTGTTAACCCTCTGAATGTCAGAGGTTTTGGCTGTCCTTAAGGCGGCTAAGCTAATGCAGATGAAATCGGTATCCGAAAGAGATATCGCTATCTACAATACATCGATAACCAGTCCGCACTCAAGGCAATGGAATCAACCAACTTCAACTCTGATACAGTCAGGGGCTGTGGCCCGAACAACGATCTGGAGAATCGAGTCCTTGTGCACAATTTCTACCTTCGAAATGAAATCGTGAATTGGCGATTCGAGAGCTCGGGTTTCACCCATTTCAGTGACGAGAATATGGCAAATAATGTCATCACCAACGATAGGGTAGTACCCCCGTTTATTTCGAAGCAAGAGCTCCAAACGATCTTCGAATCACTTAGAAGTAAGAAATCAGTGGGAACCGATGAAATACCGAACATTGTGCTTCGACATCTCCCTCTAGAAGCGGTGAACATTTATACCACCCTGTTTAATAATGCAATGAATAATGCCCATTGTCCAGCGCGTTGGAAAACTGCGGTGGTACATCCCATCCCCAAAAGGGATAAAGACACTTCCAATCCGGCGAATCTCCGCTCGATCAGTCTTCTTCCAAACATCAGTAAGGTGTTCGAGAAGGTGATCAATAGAGTCCTGACTAAGTGGGTTGAGGACAAAAATATATTTCCGGACAATCAGTTCGGTTTCAAGGCGGGGCATGATATTATTCATGTTGCGTCGAAACTGGTTTCTGATATCCAATGGAACAAAAGCAAGAATCAGTGCACTGGTGCCTGACTGATTGACTTGGAAAGGGCCTTCGATACCGTATGATTAGAGGAACTCTTTTTCAAGCTGGACAGGTTGGGCATTAGTAAACCACTGTTGTATATTCTTTTCGATATGCTCTCCAGTAGACAGTTCATCGTGAAGAATGGCGATGCGACTTCTGCTGGAACATTTAACATTAAAAACGGTTATTCAGCATTTACACGAGTGATCTGATAGGTTCACTTCACCATGCCATAGCGTACGCAGACGACATAATCGCGTGCAGATCAGGTCCAAAGATTGAGGTCATTAATATACTTTTGCAACGTGACTTCGATAAAATTAAACGATATTGCGATGACTGGAAGTTGAAAATCAACTTTCAGAAATCGGAAACCATTTTGTTTAGGACGCCTTTGTCTGGGGCCTCTAGGGACACCAGAAAGAATTGGCGAAAGTTTTCTATTGTCGGACAGCCACTTGCTTGTCGAAATGTAGTCAGATACCTTGGGATCTGGCTAGATCAATTTCTGTATTTTAACAAACATATACGAGTAGACGTTGCTCTGGCCAGAGCCAAAGGTGCTTTTGCCCTTACAAAGAGGCTGTTTTATAACAGGCAACTCGATGCGAGGGTGAAGGTAATCTGCTACATCTCCCTTATCAGGCCCATACTTGTATTTGGATGTCCCGTGTGGTTCAACGTGAGAGCAAGTTTATTGGAAAAGATTCAGGTGTTTGAGAGGGCTTATCTTAGGACTTGTCTTCGCCTATACAGAACACCAGAGTCTCAGTACATAAAATTCTATCCTAATGAGGTCTTATACAATAGGGCGAACCTAATAAGAGTGGACAATTTCGTCATTAAGTTGAATCGAAGGCACGTTGCAAGAGCAATGACCTGTTCGTGAATAAAATGTATAACAACATATATTTTTGTTACAATAATTATTAAATTGTAATTTCTGTTAGAACTGAACTAAATTGAACTCTATTTTTTATTAATAATGTAACCTATAAAACGTAACGTAGGATTACGTATCATTATTTAGTACATTTAGTATGACAGTTTGTTAAGGTAAAAATGGAAGTAATTTCCGGAAAAGACTAATAAAATCTCTTTTTGCTGTAACCTTGGAATCGAAAAGACGTGTTTTATCTTAAAACCGCATTTTTCTTAACCCATTACCCCACACATAACACAGTAACCCAGAGAAAAAAAACCCTACACACCCCAACATTTGGTCCTTCGAGCCGGATAAAGACTCCCCAGTAAATTAAACATTAAAACATTTAAAAAAGAAAAAATTTATAAAAAAGAAAAAAATGCAAAACATACGTATATATATAAATAAGATACTTAAGAGACTACAAACATTAAACATTTAAAAGAAAAATTAATCAAAAATTGCAAGTGCAAGTGCAAGAACAAGGTGCAAGTGCAAGTGCAAATGTGCAATATATATATAGATATATAGAAAACAATAAACATACATTTACTCCCTCGCGGTCGGTGTCTTGCACCTTCTCTGGCTCCTTTTAAAGACTTAAAGACTCTCGGTGGTTGTGCATTGATCGGAATTCCCGCGCCGTGTAAAAATTAAATTAAGTACCGGTCATCTTTAACCTCAACTGTCACCAGCTGGGCAAAGCTGACCAAAGGTCGTAAGTTCCTGTAATAAAACATTTTAATTAATTAATATTATTTTAATAAACTGTATCTAATAAAATTAAATACACATTGTACTTGATACATACATACATTGGTTTATAATTAATTAATTTTCAAATAAAAACCATTTACAAATGTCGAAATTGTCTACGGGTGCAGATCAGAAAGGTGTTCTGGAGCAGATTCTTCGTGACCACTCCAACTTCAAAAAGACTGGAGCATCACGTCGTACAGCCAGCTATCTGTCAGGTCGTCTTCTTATTCTAGAAGGGAACTTCAAGAATGCGCTTGGTCTTCAAGCGAAGATTCGACGAGGAGAAATTGAAGAAGGTCTGGAAGAAGAAAATTTTGATGAAATTTTTGATCTGCTTCAAGAAACATATTTCACTTACCGAGGTGAATTGGTCGATGCTATCGACAATGCCAAGTCAGCATCAAAGGAGAAGAATGTGGAAGGTGAATCCACAGGTGGTTCGTGTAATGAGCTTTCATTACCCCAAATTCAAATACCACATTTTGAGGGCTCGTACACGAAGTGGCGGGCTTTCCACGATGTATTTGTGTCTTTAGTCCACACAAATAAAAGGCTGGGTGAAATCCAAAAGCTTCACTACTTGAAGTCGTCTCTTACAGGTGAAGCTGCTCGTTTGTTGCAGCATTTAGGTTTGTATTCTGACAATTATGGTAAACGCTCATTTTCAACTTTGTTTTGAGCAGCAGCAGTTGACAAAGGAGACGGCAAGCAACATCAAGTCTCTACTGGACACATCCCAGGAATGTTTCCACGCTCTGGGAAACTTTGGATTGCCGGTTGGTTCTTGGGATGACATTTTAATATATATACTGGTTCAGAAATTACCTGCTTTTACTCAGCGTTTGTGGGAGGAGAAGTTAGGTAGTTCGAAGGAGTTGCCAACACTGACGCAATTCACAGAGTTCCTGGAGACACGTTTTCGAACCTTGGAAGCAGTAGCTGGAACGAGTGGCATCAAGGTCAGCGGTTCTTCTGTACACAAGGCTGTTGCGGTCGAGAAGAAAACGGTCCTGCACGTCGGGAAGAAGCAGTTTGCATGCCAGGTATGTGGTAGAGGTCAGCACTCCCTTCGAACTTGTCAGAAGTTCATTGCCATGGAGATCTGTGAACGATCTAAGGCAGTGGACAGAATCGGTGTTTGCCGGAACTGTCTAGCATACAGTCACCGGACTAGTCAATGTCAAAGCAGTGTGCGCTGCTATTACTGCAAGCAGGCACACCATTCTCTGCTGCATGTTGATAATCTCAGCTCTAAACCTACAAGGGATTATAAAAATATAACAACAGGTACACAAACATTTCATATAAGGTCAAAATTTAACCCACCTAAAGTAACCTCTTCTGAAGTACATCAGCCAAGTGTTCTTCTGGCAACAGCAGTTGTTCGAGTTAGGTCATCAAATGGAAATTATTATCATCTTAGGGCACTGGTCGATCCTGGATCTGAAGCAACATTCATTACTGAATCCGCTGTCCAGTTATTAGGGCTTCATCAGCGACGAACTATCATTCAGGTATCTGGATTGGGAAAAGTTAGCAGTGGTTCATGTCAACGGTATGTAAGTCTTACCTTTGGGTCTCTGGTAACACGTTTCGAGACAAATACCCCAGCTTATGTGTTCAAGTCACTGACTGGTCTTTTGCCGTCCAAGCCTCTAGTTCTGCACAACTGGGAACATATTCAAGGTTTGAAGTTAGCTGATCCACAATTCGACAAGCCTGCGACTGTTGATATTCTCCTGGGAGCCGACGTTTACTCTGAGTTTATTCTAGGATCCATTATACGGGGTCATGATGAAAGATCGCCAATCGCACAGGAATCAGAGTTAGGTTGGCTTATCCTTGGGAAGGTTATTTCACAAAATAAAAAACCTGTCCATAGCTTCTTACAGGTTCTCGATAACGACACTCAGCTGCGAAGGTCCTGGGAACTGGAGGAGTTCAACACTAAGAAAACTGCGGAAGAGAAAACTTGTGAAAATAATAATGTCAACACAATAACTAGATCGCCTGATGGTCGATATGAGGTATCGTTGCCATTTAAAGACGGATGTAAACCTGGGTTTGGTGCCTCGAAGTTAGGTGCCTTACGTAGGTTTCATCAACTGGAAGGAAGATTCCAGGAAACCCCCACACTACACAAGGAGCTTCAACAGATGAAAGAGGTTGACGAGACGAATACCATACTGGACACACCACACCATTTACTTACTCCTCACCATGTGGTATTCAATAGACCGGAATGTAAACCTGGGTTTGGTGCCTCGAAGTTAGGTGCCTTACGTAGGTTTCATCAACTGGAAGGAAGGTTCCAGAAAAACCCCGCACAGCACAAGGAGCTTTCCAAGTGTTTACAGGAATGCATGGAGCTTCGTCAGATGCAAGAGGTTGACAAAAAGAATACCTTACTGGATACACCACACCACTTTTTCATTCATAAGCATGCGGTATTCAAGAAGTCAAACAAAACCACGAAGCTTCGTCGCAATTTTGTATACTACAAACGTTTCGAAACTGCCGGGCACAAGCTGGAAAAAGAAACAGAGGTCCACTGAAGGTAGACGCAATCGGCACAAGACTTTTCGAAATTCGTGAAGAAGACACTGCCGTGGAGAAGTGGAGCGGAAAATATCTGCATAGGATGAGACAGCGCCCGAAATGGACAAGACGGAAGCCGAGACCAATAAGCGAAGACTCAGTCATCTTCAAGGACGAAAAAACTACCGCCGTTGCAGTTGAGATTCCGACGAATTATTGGCGCACATCCCGGAAAAGACGGATTGCTTTATTGCTTTGAAAATTTTGCTACTTGCAATCAAATATTGCAAGCGAAAAGCTAGAACATTTAAACGACACAACACAACGTATATAAAACAAACACTTTAAATAAACTCAAATGAAAATCAACGACATTTCTTCGTTCTTAAAAAACAATTTATTAAATTAATAAAACATAATAACACAAACTTATTCTATCCTAGAATCCCTACACAACACAACACACATACAGTCCACTCTAAATCACACAAAATCAGACATTCCGGATAACGCTGTGGAGTTCCGAAACTCCAAAATGCCGACGGGAATTGGAGAGTCAAAACCCCGACGGAATTTGAAGCTTCTTAGTGAACACTCAACGTTATCCACAGAAAACACATCATTCATACCAGACAACGTTGCAGAGTTCCAAAATCCCAGAATGCCGACGGGAATTGGAGAATCAAAACCCCGACGGCACTTGCAATTTTTCACATGAACACTCAACGTTGTCCACTCAACACAACACAACACTTTAACATTTATCCCTTTTTTTTTAAAAACACATTTCAACATAAACAGTCAATAATAATAACATTTCCCTTAAACTAATCTTAACATAAATTACATAAATAAACAAAATAAATAATAATAAATAAATATGTAAACAAAATTAAATAATAAAAAAAAAAAAAAAATGAATATGTCAAAAAACTTACTGGACGAATTGCAACAACAATTCAAATGAAGGCGGATTATTGGCATTACACAAAAATGTAAATACCACACACACACACCACACACACTAGGAATGCTAATTCGGCCATCATCATCAACTAACCGTTCGCGAAAATTTCGTCGCACAGCATCGCACTGCACAACCAAAAATTGCGTACGCGGAGAACAGTTATCGTACAAAATAACACCACAAATTGTACCGAGTTATTGGGAAAATAATTACAATGAACTTTTATTATTATTATTTTTTTTTCTCATTTTCCCATTTCTTTTTCTCTTTTGTTTTTTTTTTGTTGCACTGCACACGAAATGTCACTTGCGCGAAACCGAAAAAATCGATGAACATCAATATGTACACACGCACGTACATATATACAATTGTGTACTCGCGCCGATGTACACAATTCAAAACGAAATCGAACTGCGCGAAGGAAGGGGAGCAGACAAGTAATTATTTAAAAAACACTTACCTTTTTAATAAACAAAAGGGGAAAAGGCAACGAAAATTCACAAAATAAACTAAAAAAAAGGAACCGAACAACACACGCGATAGGAAATTGACCCAGATTTGGTCAACGATCAAAACAAACTGTTGCACTATTGCAATTTGTCAATGACACATATTTTATCTCCCTTTGTTGCTCGTTTGTTATATCGTCGTCCTTGTCACCTACATGTAATGTCTCAAATTAATAATTACACGATTTTGTCTCATTTTACATGTCTAGTCAACACACTCACACAACACACAACTTTTATGTCAGAAGAGGTACAGTACGGTACAAGAGCGAGGACACTTGCGGACGAAATTCGTCCACCGGGCGGGAGAATGTTCGTGAATAAAATGTATAACAACATATATTTTTGTTACAATAATTATTAAATTGTAATTTCTGTTAGAACTGAACTAAATTGAACTCTATTTTTTATTAATAATGTAACCTATAAAACGTAACGTAGGATTACGTATCATTATTTAGTACATTTAGTATGACAGTTTGTTAAGGTAAAAATGGAAGTAATTTCCGGAAAAGACTAATAAAATCTCTTTTTGCTGTAACCTTGGAATCGAAAAGACGTGTTTTATCTTAAAACCGCATTTTTCTTAACCCATTACCCCACACATAACACAGTAACCCAGAGAAAAAAAACCCTACACACCCCAACAGACCTCATCGAACAACCTGATCTCTGGTGCTTATTACCCCAATTATATGTATCACGAGAGAGTTCGCTTTGACGGCTTTATTCCTCCAGAAGCGTTCCTCTATCTAGATAGTAAAAGTCTGATCCAGGACAGATTGGCGGTGCCGCTAATCTTCCACGTCGCTCGAACAGCTGCGGATAGGCGACTCAACTACGACAGAGACGTCGCACATGGCAGTGCGGAGCGTCTCCGGTTCAGGAGGGCGGTAGGGAGTCGCGACATGAGGGATGTTGCTCGGCAGCACCAACACTTTTGGTGGCTTGTTGAAGGGGAGGATGCTTCGTCGTTGAACTGCTCCAGTGATAGTTAGCTTCATGTGAAGCAAGGTGGCCAGCCAAATTTTTTTTTTAGCCATGGTCGGCTTACATAGTTTTAGTTAGGTTTAAGTTAGATTTTAAGAAAAAAAAAATATAAAAACAAAAAAAAAGAATGAAAAAAAATATATACATATATACATGCATGTATTTATATATTATGTATATACGAGTATCTGACTACATTTTGGCAGGCAAGAGGTTGTCCGTGTTGTCCAATGATAGAGAACTTTCGTCAATTTTTTCTGGTATCCCTAGAGGCTCTAGACAACGGCGTCCTAAAGAGAATGGTTTCCGACTTCTGAAAGTTGATTTTCAACTTCCAGTCATCGCAAAATCGTCTTATCTTATCGAAGTCACTCTGCAAGAGAGTATTAATAACCTCGATTTTTGGACCTGATCTGTACGCTACCAAATCGTCTGCGTACGCAATAGTATGGGGAGGTTCGCGGCTTTCATCCGGGTTGGATGGTGTATCCTATATGACAGCGCTTTTTTCGTCGTCTTCGCCGTTTAACAGGTCGAAAAAGTGTTTCCAATTTTTTTAGCACGAACTGCGTCTCAACTACGATGTTCCTTTGGACGTTTTTGCAGGCTTCGGTTCGTTTATTGCTGATACGTCATCTTTACCTTTTGGTAACATTTTCAAACACTTCTTGCTTCGGAAAAGTTTGTGTTCCATGTTTCTCCTCAACGGGTATGTGTCGACAGTAGCTCTCGATTCGGCTTTCGCCTTCGAATGCAGTGTCGCGTGGTACATCTTGTACCACTTGTTTGTTGTCGCCTTGTGAAACCTAGCACATTAGAAGCTGCATTTCTATTGACCTCTTTGCCTCCGCAGTAGATGTTCTTGAAGCGCTATTATGAGAGTGGTTGAAGGATTGTAGCCGCATTGTACCGCCTTTTGATATCCGCATTCGTACTTTAGCTGCTACCAAGTAGTGGTTCGAGTCATTATGTGCAGAATGTGTAGACGTCTGCAATACTTGATGCTTGTCTTCCATCTACCACAACATGATCAATCTGACTTATCGTATTTTGAGACCACCATGTACCCTTATAGATCTTGGTATGTGAGAAACGTGTGCTTGCAATGGCGATGTTTCTTCCATTTGCAAAGCCTATTAGCCTAAACTGTTTCCGGATGTGTGTCATGTATGACACAAATGAGTAAATCCTCTCCTTTACTGACATTAAAGTCATATAAGGGGAGCTCGTAAAGGATGTCCTTGGTGGCATCGTATAACATAGACTGATGTTAGTAGGCTTAACTCCGCTACAGATTGCCACCAATTCCTCTCTTACATAATACCTCGTACCTAGATCTAAAGCGCATGACTTTATCCTTGAGTCTACTTCCAATAGCAAACCCACATCCAAATAAGCGCTGTATGATATGTAGCTCCGGAGGTAATAGTTAGGAGAGCATCTTAAATATTTCATTTGGGATCCTTGATCTCCTCTTAGTTTGATGATGCTGTATGCAAGAACACCTATACCTAAGACGCTGTCGCTTTTTAGTCTTCCCGCACTGCTTGAACCTTTGATCCTTGATTTGAACTTTCTTTGCATTTCGGAGGTCTAGAGGATCTAGGATTCTCTTAGGTTAAGCATTGTCGTCTGTACGCTTGATGTGATCCAACAAATGCAATACTCTGCTTTTTTTTTAGCCATGGTCGGCTTACATAGTTTTAGGTAGGTTTAAGTTAGATTTAAAGAAAAAAAAATATATAAAAACAAAAAAAAAATAGGAAAAAAAAATATATATATACATGCATGTATTTATATATTATGTATATATATATTATGTATGTATATATATGTATGTATGTATGCATTAGATGTAAGTGGGTTAAGTAGGTTAAGATTTATTTTTAGGTAGATATAGGCTTTTAGATTTTAGTTTTATAAAAAATTAAAAAAAAATGTCCATGTACTAAGTTTTTGCTTAAAATTTATTTTCTTAGTTTTAGTATTAATAAATGTAAAAATAGAAATAAAACTAGACTGTAAGATTCGTCGAAAGACATAGTTTAAGTGTTAGGTTTAACTTAGAGTGCCCACATGGGGCCAGTAAGTTAGAATAAGATTATTTGTAAGTAATTTAAGCTAATTTTTAAGCGTTTGTTGTTTAGCATATAAGAGTAATTTAAGTTGAAAAAATAAAAATGCATAAAAACTGAAAAAAAAAAACAGTCAGGGGCTGTCGCACCGTGCTCAAGACACTATATTAGAACCGGGTAAGACTGTGCTGTGTGCCAGGACATTTCGGTATTAAATAAAATGAGCAAGCGGACGGGATTGCAACAAAAGGAGGGCTACTCGACAATAGTGAGGTTGCCAACATCAAACCACTCCTTTGCATAGTGAGGGTCACTATCGAGGAAGAAATCACAAAGACTGCCACACTAAGTTGATCAAATCGTGAAGGACACAGGGTATCCAAGGCTCTTTGTTGTCTTTTTGACGTCAAAAGGTCTAGAAAGTTAATAAAATTAAACAGGGATAAGTTTAGGACAGTAATAGGAATAATGACAGGATACAGTCTCCTGCGGCAACACGCAAAGAAACTCAAATTGTCAGATACGGATATTTGCAGATTTTGCTGTGATATACATGCTGTTGAGGACATAACACACATACTGTGTGAATGCAAGGCAATATCGCGTAGTCTAAGAAAATTTTTAGGGAAATATTTTTCAGAAAACCTAGAGGAAATAGAAGGCATGAACTTCAAAGGCCTTCTTGGCTTTTGCAGAGAAATTGGGTGTTTCAGCAGGGCGATTGTTTAAGTTGTTCTCATTTGAAGACAAATTCAACTGGTTCCACAGGGATCGTGTGGGAACGTTTTGGTACCTGGTGTCTGTGTGATGGCATATCCATCATACCAGTATTTAACCTAAGCTAACCCTCTGAATAAGTAGGGGTGATCTTTAAGTCTTGAAAATTTCCAGCCATGCTCTATTCGGTGGCGGAGATTTACCCATACAATTCCACCTTCACTCTTAGCTAGCAAAAAGGAATATTTTAAAAAGTTTATTACGTAAAGCTAGGATCCTTAAATTCTACCATAAGCTAAATTGTTGACCAAGGAATTCCATTGAATTTTACTTCACAACTTGTACATTGGTAGGCAATTCTGCGGAGCAATGTTTTTACATGGATTTTCAACAGATCAGAAGATGAGTACCGTACCTCATCTAAGTAATTCGTACCTCATCTAATCAGTGCCAGATGCGGATAAGTAATCGAGCAATATTTTCATTTCCTCAGTACATTTCCATACTTCGGCGGCATAACAATATTAAGTCGGCAACAAAATATTCAAAAACATCAGAGGCATTTGTGAGAAAGTGGTTAAAGAGGTATAAGGAATGCGGTAGAGCTAACAAAGCACAGTAAGGACAATAAAATAATTTGTGAATTGTTTCGGGAAGACCCCACAATTAGACTGAGGAGCGCAAAAGAAAAATTGTCCAAAAAAGATATTAAAGTGTCCATCAATACGATGCCGGCTGGCGGAATCTGAAGCCAAAAACAGGAGTACCAAACCTCAACCGCTATTGACAAAAAAACATTTGGACCCAGATCATAATTGCAGATGAGTTATCGTTTTTTGTTTATAATTATTAGAAGAAAGCCTGAACAAACAAAGATGAAAAGTTTCTGAGACCCACCGCAAAACATCCAGCACAAGATCATGTCTATGGGTGCTTCTCGGCCAAAGGTTTCGGAAAGTTAATAGAACTCACACAAAACCTCGATGTACAATTCATGGTTAAACTATAACAGAAGGGTTTGCTAAAGCCGAGTCTCGGTATAGACCAAACCATTACGATTGGATTCTGCAAGAGGATAAATATCCAAAACATCAGAGCCGCCTCTCTGCGCGCATTGGAAAGTGGTAAATAGGTTGAGACGTTAGATTGGACGTCCCAAAGTCCTGATGCAAATCCAATAGAAAATGTGTGATCTTTGAGTGGGTCTTGAAGCAAATTTGTTGAGGCTTAAGTTTAGAATATACGCAAAAATATAATAATAAAATCCTAGGGGCCGAACATTTTGTAGCAACCGGGGACCAATGATACTGATGTCATACGTCTCCCAGTATAGATATACAGAAAAAGAGTGAAAAGATTCCTGCTTGTTCCATACAACCGAAAATCAGATTAAATGCGGACAGTCCTACTCATTAGGTACAGGTACTACGTAAATTTTTCTTTTTATTTTTGAACCAAGTGGCTGAGAATCAAAACACTTTTTGGGTAGAGCACAGGATTTCGCTCGTTTAAATTGGTTGGGCCACTATAGCCGGACAATTTTTGCCTTTCTGAATATAAAGGGTTTTCCAATAGGGACTTGACAACTTTGAATTTAATTTTTAAATGCACTCTTTCACAATTTATTCAGTAAACTCAACATTTTCATCATGGTAAAGTACACGAACGAGCAACGTCTGCAACTTTAAGAGCGTTAACTCCAATTTTCGGTCATAATTCTCGCGCTAGTAGACAGGCAATAACAAGTTTACTGCAAAAATTTGAGTCTACATATTCGTTGTGTGATGTTGCCGTGTCAGTAAGACAACGGGTTGGTCGAAGTATCGAAAATATCGCTGCCGTTCAGGTGTCCGTAGCAAACGATCCAAATCAGTCAATTCCACGGCGTTCTCAAGAATTAGGCATCGCTCAGACCACATTATGGTGTATTTTGCGTAAGGATCTTGGTTTACACCCATTCAAGATCAAGCTGACTCAATAATTGAAGCCGATGGACCATTTGAAGCGACGTACGTTCTCCGATTGGGTTCTGGAGAAGATGCGCCAAGATAACACATAGAGTTCGCAACTTCACCTTCTCATCCATGCGTCTCCCCTGTAAATAGAGACAAGTATCAGCCAACAAGCTTGCATTGTTGTCCATTTGCTCTACACGTCTTAGGGGACTGATACACAGTTTTTCAACTGGTTCCATGTAGCTGTATAGCTCGTACAATTCGTCGTAGAATTTTCTCTTCCAAAGCCCGCCAACGCAAACAGGGACGAAAATTTTTCGAAGGATTTTTCTCTCGAAACGACTGAGGATATCTTCATATGCTTTCGAACTTGAATTTGAATTTTGATGGGTTTGCCTTAATACAAGCTTAAAAACTAGGACTTACAAACTCTAAAGAAAAATTAAGGTTTAGCGACATCTACGACTTATCACCAGGGCTTAAAGCTAGGGATGGTGAAGGAGATCGGATTTGAAGGAGAGAGTGCTGTGATTAAAATCGAAAACGGAAGTTTGGAGTTTACCCAACGCAGCATACGGGAGGTTGGTTCTTTAAAGCCATATGTCGTGCGATAAATTTGTAGATAAAAGAGACGGTGGCAACGTAGATTACGAGGGTTAGTGTAAAAGAAAATGGAGTTGTAAGGAGACGTGCAATCGACGGAGCCTGAGAGCAATCGGTGAATGAAAAGAATGTCAGCTGCGACCCTCCGTTCCACAAAGATATTCAGGTTAATGAGTTTGAGACGGTCTCGGTAGGGAGATGAGATTAGAGGATCGTTCCAAGGTAGATCTCGAAGAGCAAATCGAAGAAAACTACGCTGTATGCTCTCAATGCGGGATATATGAACTCGTTGAAAGGGACACGACGCTTGGCTAAGTATTCGAGAAGTTGGCGAACGTGAGTGATTTATAGTGATCTGGCCACGTACGGGTTGGAGAATTCTTTCGTCAAAAAGATGGTCGAAGCCAAGTGATGAGTTTGCTTTAGTAATTATCTCATCAATATGCTAGCGGAAATTAAGCTGCCTGTCGCATAATATGCCATGATCGCTGATAGACTAAAGAAGGGATATAGGTTGGCCGTGAAGTGGGTAAATTCGGGGAGGAGACTTGTTGCACTTACATGAGAAGGTAATCGATGGACATTTGGTGACATTGAGTTCTAAGCAGTTCTTGATGCACCAGGCGGAAAAAACTATTTAGATCTATTTGAAGGAGGCTGGAGTCATGTTGTGAAGAACATAGAGAGTAAGTGCTGAGTATTGAATGACCCTTTCAAGATCGTTAATAGTTAGGATGAAGAGGAGTGGACCTAGGTGACTACCTTGAGGAACACCAGAAGTGGATAGGGCAGACCTGAATCGAACACTATAAAAACGATTATCCAGGTAAGAAGATATCCATTTTAGCAAAATGGGTTTAAATCCCAGGACGGACAATTTGAACAGGATTAGTTTGTGAGATATCTTGTCAAAAGCCTTAGTGAAATCAGTTGTTATAACGTCAACTTCTTTACCATTTTCTAAGGCTGAGAGAACAGAGGACACGCATTTGACGAGGTTAGTGGTAGTTGATCTACCTTTCAGAAAGCCGTGTTGATTAGGGGAAATAAGAGATTTGCACTGGAAGCTTAAGTTCAGCTATGTGGCGGTAATTGGTGACTTCGCTCTTTAATCCCTTTTTGTGTATCGGTGTTATGAAAGAAGACTTCCAATTCTGTGGAAATTCACCTTGAGCGAGCGATAACTGGATGGGATTTGAAAGTGTTGAGGAACACTTTTTAGAAATATGGATAGAAGGCCATCTGGGCCGGGTAAGTAATCATCTTTAAGTTGTTGTAATTTATTTTCTATTACTGTATGATCAAAACTTTGAGAAATGGAGGGGCCAATGGGGAAGTTAAGCAGGTATATGAAATAAGAGGGATCCGATACGAAAGCATTATCGGCAAAAGATTGCTTAAAAAAAGTAGCAAAGAAGTTGGCTATGGTATGCGGATCGATTGATGATATATTTTCGTATGAGAGGGATGGAGGAAAACCGTCGGATTTTTTTTTGTAGGTAACGAATTGGTAGAAAGACTTAGGATCATTTATAAGACTTGATTGCACTCTATCAAAGTATCGCTGGTAGAGAATGTTATAAAGCTGGGTATATACTCGTATTATAGTACGGGGGGCTCGAGGAGAGATTAGTCAAGCTTAGAAGAAGTAGAAACAGTGATTGGGGAAGAGGTTAGGTCATTGTGGACGGCCAGTAAAACACTTCGGTAAGATCGTCGTCTCGTTGAAAACTAGGGGGGAATAATTCCTGATTCTTTATATTAGTTTCGGTCAGAGCGTAGCCCTCAAATGGGAGAGCGTGAGACTGGCGTAAGACAGCACGGGTTTTAGATCGCAGTGCTCTTACGTTTCGATAGTAGAAGGCAAGAGGAAGGTTATTTCACTGGCAATGGTAGCACATTAGGGATAGAGCCCATGCATCAGCGCAATATGTAGGACTGGGATGATCAAGATCTCATATAGATTCTCATTAATTATTCTGGATAGGGCCTTACTACTCAATTGTCTTCGTAGCTCTAAGAAACAGCGATTAGCAAGTGTGATTTTTCGTTTTCTTCCTGCTGAAGTTTTGTTGGCAGAATTTATAGCAGATCCAAAGTGGATCCTTTACTTCCTCGACATTATAGCTGTCAATTGTGACGTTCTGCCCAATTCGTCGATGTTGTGTGCTTCTTTTGGTTGACAGTATATACTTGGTTTTGCCCTTATTTTCTAGCAGCTTCCGTCTCAATACTGTATTTTCCCAATTATGTTGATATCATCGGCGTACCCTAGTAGTTACACGGTTTTTTTGAAAAATTACGCCTCCAGTGTTCACTTGTGAGTTACGCGAAATTCTTTTAAGCATGACGTTAAAAAAGTCACATGACAGCGCGTCTCCTAAAACCTTTTTTGACATCAAAGGTCTGGGTTAGGTCGCTACCAACTTTGACGGAGCAGCGAACGTTCTCCATCGTCATTCTGCGCAAATGGACTAGCTTGGCACATATGCCAATATTAAACATGGCTCTATATAGCCCATCTCTATAAATTCTATCAGATACGGTCTTAAAATCGATAAAAATATGGTGGGCTTCGATTTGGACTTCTTGAGTTTTTTCCAGGATCTGCCGAAGTATGAGGATTTGGTCGATTGTGGGCCTTCCTGGTCTGAAACAGTAGTAATCAGATTGTTGTCGGGTTGTAGACAATATGCCAGATAAGACTTATACCACCATAGTTGATGCAGCTGAGGGGTCTATTTAGTTGTGGGTCGGACAAATGATACGGAGATTCCATTCATTAGGCATATACCAGATCTGAGAAATGAGTTGGTGTATGCTCTCCAGAAAGACGCTTCCACTAACTTTGAATACCGTGACCGGCAAGCCGTCAGGTCTAGCTGGTTTGTTGGATTTCAGTTTTGGATATTACTGTCCTTACTTCATTCTGGTCATGTGAATGGAAGTTCTGGCTATCATCGTCTAAGTTGAATGGTCTATTCAGTCTGACAGCGGTATAATCCTATTTATTCTTAACACCGACTGTGACTCTACTACAAAGTTTCGTGTTTCATCTCTATAGGCTTCTGAATGGGTTTTCTTGCCTTAACACATTAATTTTACCCGTTGGTATAACTTCCGTACATTTTTCCCGGAGTACAACCTCTTCAATCACGTGCCTCTCGTGCTTTTCTTCTTTTGCAGAAGCCGATGTTCACCGCTTTGTATGCTTTTTGTTTGGCTGCATGTGCTTTCTGGCATTCTTCATCAAACAAGGGACTTCTTGGTTGTGGTCAATTGTGATCAATTTGATTTAGCGTTTGATGGATCCGGAGTTACCCTTATTTATATTGAGATGAGCAAACCGTGTGTGTGCTATACTAATATTTCGTACCGCCGCAAAGTCAATAAGCGGTGTGGTGTAGGCAACCAATTGCCAACTATTCTATGTCCGCCTTTCCTATCATACTTCGGACATTGCTCATATGTCTTGTGGAGCAGCTCGTAGAAACACTCTTTGGTGTCGTCCTTGCTTCCGTAGGGGCAAGGATTTGTCATAATCGAGCATATGACACTCTCGGAAGCTCAAGACGTCTAATCTAAGTCTGCCGCATATGGCAAATCTGCATGCGAATAAACCCTGTGTCATTTCCCTATAGCAATCACCGTAGTATACATCAATCACTGTTTCTCATCCTCATCCTCGCACTTCCTGGATGATGGTGATATCTGCAAAATAGCAGTCAAGGGCCATCGCTAATTGTTCGGCTTCACGTAGCCTGTGGAGGGTCAGAATATTCCACGTGCATATCCCAATGTCGTTGTCCTTTAAACATTTGCAAGAGTCGTCAACAATGAGTCCATTTTTTCCGGTGGCATTCATTGGTTCGTCACATTTTTCTAGTCTCTTCCGTATAGGGTTGTGAGCTCATGATATATATGTATATGTTAGTATAATGCTGTAAGGCATGTCTTTGCCTTCTTAGACTTGGTGGGTAAGTGTTTACTCATGCACTGGGAGGTAAGGCAAATACTTCGCTTCGAACTTAATTGTTGCGCTGCTGGTCTAATCCAAATTATACGACACTTAGCAGTTTCCCGATCAATCGCTATGAGGACCCCGGCCCCTGAGCTTACAATTAAGAAAAATGGCTTTTCATTGCAAGAAAAGAGCAATTCTCATTTTGATCACAAAGCAACTCATAGAAGGTTTAACCTACAGCTCAACCAGATGTACCATCCCGTACAGAAGATTTCTTCTCCTTCTACTTAAGAGTATAGAAATGTGAACGGTATGATGATCGCACTGTATTACGAAAAGAATCTGTAGTTATTAGACAGACACAAAATCTGTGCATATAAATGAGTTACTGACTTCCAAAACAAAACCTTCTCAATAACTCACTTCCGCTGAAGAAATCACGCCAAAAACATGCCAAGATGTAATTGATACAACGCAGTGCACGCAATCTGTGGGCAGCTTTTCATTGCAGAAACCAACATTCCTTCAGCCGCATCTAACCAGCTGCATGAGGATATTACAAAATGTTCCACTAAAAGGCGCACTGATGTGCTCACCACGCTAATCCAACATCTTAGCGGTGGTCATATACCATTAGCCAGCTAATGCAATGAATGCTCCCATTTTTCCATTTTTTACGTCTCATTAGCGAAGCCCCCATTTGCACTTGGACTAATCCCTCATAGGCAAGGTTCACTACCCAGGCTCACTGGTTTGGAAAATTAACAACTTTACTATGTGCTACGCATTCAAAACATCTTAATCAAGCATTTTCGTTATGGAGCCGTATGGTGGTTCCATTGCAACCATTGGAAGCATTTGTTTGCTGCACTGCCACTTTTGTGGACCATAAAAGCTTTCGCATTTCTGTAAGGCACGTCGCAATTAATTATCACATTAACTAGCGATCGACCTTGTCTATTGCACGGATCGCTCAGAGTTAACCACTTGGAATGATCTTTCAAAATTGCATTTGCCCATATGCAGATAATAACGATGGCGTACGAGTAGTATCCAAACAGTACGGACATAATCTAAAAACTTCAGAATTGGTATTTGATATTCGCTGCGTTGGTGGTACTCCAAAATTGGTTGGTAACTATGACAGTCATATTGGGCGGTTCACCCTCTACTTCTCAATCAGTCTGGATCTGGATCTGGATCTGAAACCAAGCCAATTAATTAAGCAATTAAGTAGTTGGCACTGAGTGCGCGGATCATTGGAAAGGTGGAGTAAACAAATATCGCGATTTGTATCGCACGACATCGACTGGTCGTGGATACCAAAGTCAGCGACGACCAACGATATTTTCTTTTTATCGAGAATCTCTATTGATTTGCCTACAAACTGACGATGAAGGTTTAGTATATTCAGTGGAGACACTCTACTGGCGGAGGTAGCAGCTAGAGGTTTTGACATTAGCCTAGCCGACAGACATGGCGAGAAGATGCTAAAGATACACCACAAAGAAGGAGATGCAAACGAGGAGCACACCACTGAAATAAAAAAAAGGTGAAAAAGAATATAAGGTGTTCTTCCATCCATTGGATGTGAAGATACAATGTGAAGATTGAGATGTCGCAGCTCCTGTACGCTGTGTCGGAGTCACAGTTACCGTCGCCGTCGCCGTCGCAGTAGTGTCGCCGCGCAAAGACACCGGTGTCTGATCAGGCACCCCGGGTAACATATGCGAAATTGAAGTGAGTGTTTGTGCGCGGGGGTATATTAATTTCACTCCATCGACAAAGCATCATGCTGGGTGTGGTTGACGGTCGACTGTTAAAGTCCTTGAGGTGAGATACATTGTACAGGGTTGCGGAGTTTGACTCTTATTTTTTTCTGGACTTAATTGTTATTGCTGGGAAGTCATTGGAAACGGAATACGTTGAGGGCTTGCAGTGATGTATGCATAAGAGAAATTAGTCCTTAATTATGCAGTGAAATGACACTCGTGATATGGAAATTCGTCTTTGAGGAGGCATGAGTTGGTGTTCTGATGACGGTGACGGCCCACAAAATGTTCAGGGTGAGCCAACGTTTTGTGAGACACGTCACCATCCGGTCATGATGAATTGAAGGAAGTTGATTTGTAGGTTATTTATGGAAGTTGAAGGGTCTTCAGCGTTCTTGTCGTTGTTTTTGATGAGTGTGCGCGCATGACTGCGAAGGTTGAAAGCAATTTAGCATTTCACTTTGGGTATCTGTCTGTATTCGCAGTTTCAAATTGAACGAAACTGTATAAGAGGAAAAGGTAACTTTTTCAGAAGAGCAGAAAGGTAATACAAAAATGAATGCATTTGAATTTTTCTTTCAATATGTTGATGGTAGAAATGCAAATGAATGAAAAGTCTGAGATATGTCTGCTACTTGATAATATTTAAAGAATGTGCTGTTGCCTTAAAAAGGTACACAATTGAGCTTTCTCCAGATATACCTGTTATACTTCGAAAATTTATTAAGAAAATTTGAAAAGAGTTGGACTGGAAATATTCATCGAGTTCAGAACCAGATGCTATGTCTGTTGAAGAGAAGTAATCCGAGAAAAAGCAACTAAACTCGCTTTGAAGAGGAGCTCGGAAAGTCCGTCAATAGTGCCTCTAAGACCAAGACAAACTTTAGAGGAGACTTTAAAAAACCACATCACACTCTTTCAGCTGGGAAGAAAACTTCTGCAGATAGCTTGTTACATGGTGGGACACAGATTTCAAGCAGTTACAAAATCAGCCAGACTGGAACCACTAAAACAATCTGATGGCACCCAAATGCATTCAGTCGAAAGCAGAGGCTCAAGACCCACAACTCAGATACTCTGATCAGAACCGGCTCGAAATAAGGTTCCATAACTGAAGCTGCAAGTGAGCTGAGTAACATAGGTACGCCGCCATAACTGGTATCTGTCATCGGTTGTGGTGGCTGATGAGGCCCTCTTCCACTTATATGCGCAAGATGATATAATGAGGTCGTCGTCCACTGCCCTCGGGGTTGGAGTGGAAAATATTCCGTGACGGGGCTATGGTGTCCACTCTTTCAATGTGACACGCATGTTAGTGTGAAAGGACGAGGTCGGCATCTTACAATCCCCTGGTAAAATTTATCGTCCATTCTCCATTGATACACCCAAGACCTAAAGTTAGCCCAGTAATACGAGTATATCCCTCGGAGAGCCCGAGAGCCCGCCGTTTTCATCAGTTTTCAAGCTTTTAGGCCACTAAGTGGGACTGAGATGACTCTGTTCATAAGTCTTTTTGGTTGATTGAAAGTGCTGCTTACTATTCAACTGATTTCTAAACTTTCGATTAGCAATGATTAGCAAGAGTTATTCTCCACATGATTTCCGTGCTGGCATCGTTGTCGGAGTTGATAGCAGAGGAAACGCTACCTTTACAACTCGCTGTGTTCTTTCCATTATGTGAATGTCGTCTGCGTATGCTGATTTACTCATGCTATAACGGGGGCACACCATTAGGTGTAGGTAGGGCTATGAATTTGATTGTTACGCTGCTGGACAGTCCGTAGTTTCACAATAAATCACCTTGCATATCCAATCATTCAACAAAAAGGTAAAGACCAGCTGCTGGCCACTCTGAACAAAATTCTCGCGGCTGGGCTGGAACTGTCACACATACCATATCCATGAGGAAAATTATCCTTTATATCAAAAATCAGGGAAAAACGACTATACTCGTACTCTCGCCAAGAGCTTCAGACTCAGCAGTATGATTTTCTTCGTGTTGAAGAGAGCTTTCTGTGCATACTCTGTCCCAGATGCAACATGCCTACTAACGCAGAAGATACTGTGCAACTGTGCTTGCGAATTTGTTGGCCAGAATTTACTGCGCACTTACGAAGGGAAAGCAATGAGGTGCTTTGTTTTGACTACGTGTGTAATTCAGTTACACAACATGGTGTAGAAGAATCACTAGTTTTGAGGATTATGCAATGGTAGTGCGAATGCTCCCTGTGGTCAATATGTGATGACGATTGTAAATACGGCTAGCTCGCATGTGGGCATCCTGTGCCCATAGCTATGTTGCATTCTAGTCAATTATCCACCTAAAGCTTTCAGCAGCTATAAAAGCTACGCCCAGTCAGATTAGACAGTATTTTCTGTCGGATTACAGTTTGCAACCCTTTCCCAACCCTTCATGCCAAATGGGTTTCAGGAGACGGAGGAAGCTGACTAGTCTGACTCATCTAGTGCTAAAAGACATCCGTTTGTTCAACGAAGCTGAGTATTGTGGTGTCATTCTGAACAGCAATTTTTTTTTATTTCACCGAAAACCTTCCAGGCGGTGTCGACTTTGTGACATTGTAAAGAAGCTTTCGCTAAGAAATGTGGTTTGTCACCCAAACTTTCTGGTTCTGCACGACTATGATAAGACCAATCTATCCAACGCGTTGGTCGCCTAGTGGAGCAAACTTTAACAAAAATACGTCCCTGCCGCTTTTGCCAGACTCCAGTACCGCATTAACGAATCTTCCTCCCCATGGTATTCACATAATATAATGAACTGCACTCTCACGGCTTGAATGACATTGCGCGCCGAGTGTCTTTTGACTCTGGTCTTGGCATTTGATGCAATCTCACCAGAACTTCTTTGCTGAGAAAGGCCAAGATCGGGTTTCTTGTGGGTTATGCTGCAGGCAGACCAAGCGAATGCATCCCGAAATCTCTAAAACGTCAGCTACTTTTCTACTTTATCTCAGAGGGATATGACGCGTCCTGATATGACAATTGCTGGTATTGTTTACTCCTTTTCGACAGAAAAAAATCTGATGCATAAGTTGCCCTAAAGTACTGATCTTATGAAGAACGGGATGACTTAGGCAACTTGTGTACAAACAAATTTAATTTCAGGAATATGTATGGATATGTCTGTAACCCTCCATATACAGCGACTAAATATCGTTATTCTGTGAATCATATCATTGAATTTGTCCATACTCCTGACCATGTACGGGGGTACATGCAATACAACGTCCTCGCGGTACTTGCAGGATTGATATTGAACTAACGGGTAAACTTTGGCCCACATGTATGGAAATATGTAAGATTTTCCTTTTGATTTGAATGACAAAAAGATACCTTCTAAAGTTCAGGTGGAATTCCGAAGAAGGAAGACATCCATCCTAAACAAGATTACCGATCACGCATGTAGTAAGCTCAGCGAATACCATTTAATGCAAAGGTAACATGTTTGAAGGTGAAGCCTATAAAAATTTCAGGAGGCAATGCTCACAATATATGCAAAAATAGTAGTGATTGTCCAAGACTTTGAGCCTATGAGTTATGCCTGGCTTTGACCCGCATACCAAATTTATTCTTTAGCACTGAAAATTCTAAAACTCTATTGGGGGTGAATTCCATGATCTTTTAGACGAGTGGATGATTTCCAGGCATGCTAGGGCTGTGTTGGGGGTTTCTAAAGATACCACCCGGGCCCTGGAACTTAAACGGAAATAGGCTGTCTGCGGCAAAAACAATCTTCATTGGAGTGAAATGCTTCTCTATCCATATACATATGTACTAGCTCCGGAGAACATTAACGACAATTTATCTGATCGAATTGGAGGCAAGACATTTAAGAAGTCTCAATGCTTCTAATGACTACTTTATGTTTCCCAGATTTGCTTCGCCTTTTCCTTAGTTCAATTTGGAAGTTATTTCGAAGATGCAAAGAAAGTTCTCAGTGGAAATGTACAGTTGTTTTCAAAAGCCGACGACTTTCTTTCCCTAGATCTTGAATACTAATATTACACTAAGTTTTAGCGATGGCCGTAGAGGCACCAATACGGCCGACCACTTCAAAACTTTCTGTTCAAGCGGGATAAATACAAGCTGGCGCAAAATTAATCATCCAAATTTGTTTTTGAATTATTTTTTTACTAAATAAAAAAAAAAAGATTTTGAGTGATGGAAATCTTTACTTTATAATTGTTTCTGTTACGTAGAAACGATGATATCCGCCAAGTAGCTGCCACCAGTGTTGATACACATTTGTGTCCATTTTATATCATTTTCTATGACTTTCCGCAAGATTTCCGGTGATAACTGTTCGCATTCCTGTCTAAGGGCTGCGATTGTCTGAGGCTTGTTGGCATAAACCCACGACTTCAAGTAGCCCCAAAGAAAGAAGTCTGGGATGGTTAAATCGGGCGATCTTGCTGTCCATGCTGAATCGCCAAAACGGGAGATTACATTGTGAAGGAAACGCTTCCTTCACAATATCCATTCTGGCTCGTGCTGTATGTGCGGTTGCACCGTCTTGTTGAAACCACATGTTCACCAATCCCCGGTCATCCAATTTCGGCAGTAAGAAGTCATTTATAATGGCCCTGTAGCGTCCTCAAAAAAAATACGTCCCAATCACTTCTCCTGCGTGAACGCCGTACCACACAGTGGCTTTGAGTAGATGTAATGGCTCTTCGTGATTTCAGTGGGCCAGAAACGAAGATTTAGCTTATTGACGTAACCGCTTAAGTGGAAATGCGCCTTGTCGCTCATGATGATTTGCGACACAAGATCGTCCTCTTCGTTGTTGAGATTGAGGATGGGTTTACAGTAATTCACACGCGACTGACCGTCAGGAGGCATTGTATGGGAACATGTGTAAATCTATTCGCTGTAGGGTCCATCTGGTGATGCCCAATTGCGTGGCCAGTCGTCTGGTTGATGTTTCTTCGTTCTCAGCGACATCGGTAGCCACAACCGCGATATTCTCGGCCGAACGACCAGTCCGGTGGCAGGTGGCGGTCATGCCCTGCATGGTCTCCTGTGATTCCACTCTGTTCGAGTTGAGTAGCTAAACGCCGGAATGTTTGCCCAGTTGGGGCGACAAGATTAGGAAATCGACGTCGAAATTCACTCTGCGCTAACACCACCGACCGATTATTCAACGCTCTTGCGGAATATAGCACTCCATTGCTTGTCTATTTGTAAAATGCAGCTGTTTAGTTTACAAATGTCAAATATGATTGACGTACAACGAAATTTTCAAAAATTATACCATCTTACGATAGGGTGATTCATTTTCCTCCACCTTTCCAGGAAACAAGTGTGATGGTGCTGATCAATTTCTGTTTACTGTAGACAAAGAATGTCTTCCTGTTAATTTACCATTGTTCTCCAGTTCATCCAAAGATAAACCCTGCCTAAACACAAGCTTTTTGAACAAATATTTAATCTGCTTTAATGTCTTCGCTGCAGAAACTGTTAAGAAATATTGACTTGAGATGACCTTTCGTAAGAGCACGGATTTTGGTTTCCCATGAGGATAGTTTTTTAGTTTTTGAATCTGAATTCGTAAACTTGATTTTTTACTAATAAAGTCGTCTCCTGATTAGTAGAGGTGTATCAGTAGGCTGGTAGAGACAGTCTTAGAGCTACCCTCGATACTAGATCGTCATCGCTGGCAGATTGACATCCTGAGGCTCTGACCCCAAAAGATATTTTCCGATAGAATTTCGAACTTCGAGTAGAGGAGGCTCTACCTTGTGTGAATGTTCTTCTACCGCGAGCATCGAACTTGTCGAGTTGTAGAGGCTGAGTAGGGTCAATGAATCTCAACAAGAAATTCTCCAGACGAGTCTTGAAACCAAAGGATACTCCCACCCTCCCCACCTCCCAAACCACTTCCTTCTTCCAGCATCTTCAAAAATAGCTCAGTCGCGAACGGAGTATCCAGATACCTGGTGACCTCCGGATTAGCTAGCCCTATCTGTATACGGCGGATCTCTGTACAGATGGACGCCACTTTCTCCGCTATTCGTGGACAAAACCTCTAAAACACAATCCGAGGCCGGTACTCCTTACTGCGGTACTGCACCGACTACCGGGAAGGCTCCTCCATTGTCGAGAGGTGGTAAAACTGAGGCAGGCCATAGTGCACCATCCTCTAAAGGCAAACGCAACGAGCCTAAAAAGAAAGATTCTGGGAGTGTTAAGTCTGTGGCAAGCCATGGCCCTATCACTTCCTTCCCCATAAGGAGGAATCTGGAGCTCAGTCGCATCGGCGAGCTCCATCTAAGGCGCTCTACCGAAGACGCCGAAATGCTTCACGCATTATCAAAACCTTCGGATCCATTCCGGAGGTTGAGAGAAGTGCGGACATAAAGAGCAAGATTGAGTGGGCTAAAAACATCCTAAAAGACGGATTACCCACTGCTTCCACTGCTCCCAAAATCTCAAAAGACTCCTCCAAGCACCGGAGGTCATTGGAGGAAACCGCGCCGGCTTCCAAGAGGCCCAAAACACAGAGTTCCAAAACCCCTGGGCCATCCAACACCACATCTCTGAGGTCTTTCAATGAAGTTCTACCTCACACAATAGGAGCCTACTGCGTAAGTGAGTATAGGTCATATGGTACTCGTAATATATGGACCAATCAAATGTCTTTCTATTATCCTTCTTTTAAAGTTGAAGTTGGCTTCTAGTTTTGGATGGATATAAAAAAGAAATGTATTTCTGTTAGAAGTACTCTTTCACATGAACACCCGGGTTCGTGTCTATAGATTATCAAAGAAACCGTACACATTGTATCAAAGACTACCCGATTTGCCAACATCCACAGCGAACTTCACACAAAATTAAAACGATTCGGCGGACTATTATCTATGTGGCTTCTTCAAAATTGTAGCATATTGCTTCTCAGTAATGTCACCTAGTTCGTGAGTCTTGATTCTTCCTATATATAAAGCAACCAAGTCACGACATAATAGAATCATCACTCCAACAAATCATCCTGGATCCACTCTTTCCTTCCAAAAAAAAAAGACACAAATCGAAGCGCCTTTCTAGCTAGTTTCTTCCAACACCCATTTAGGACAAACACACTGACAACCTGCAAACTTGTAAACTCTTCCCACCAAATGCCATCTCATGTTGGCAAATCGACACAAAATCCACTATGATAGCCATCTTCAGCTTCACATCTTTTTTTTAGCTCCAAGTCCAACGAGTTTCGACCTCCAAACGCTGCACAAATTTATGAACACCACTTACTTTGGCATCTATCTTGTTTTTTTTTATCATCCCAAGCCGACTATATATTC
This sequence comes from Volucella bombylans, assembly GCA_949129095.1. Classification (NCBI taxonomy): domain Eukaryota; kingdom Metazoa; phylum Arthropoda; class Insecta; order Diptera; family Syrphidae; genus Volucella; species Volucella bombylans. The sequence continues at coordinate 198,278,828 of OX422141.1, read as the reverse complement.
CAGTGGCGCGGAGAATTGGTTAACTTTGCAGGGCCCCAATATTTTTCAATAAACTTTCCCCACACACAGCAACGAGATTGTTAGCCCAAAGACTTCCTCATTCTGGCTTCCGCTGATTTTATGTACTTAGTACCTCGGTACTGGTATAAATAGAAAAAATAGAAAAACCGAATTAAAAATTCGTTTATTGACGGCCAAATTAATTGGATACTTAAAAAATAATAAACTACAAAACTACAAAACTACTACAAAGACTACAGCTTCAGTTGCTAAGGCTCGTGTTGCAAAACTGCTCACCGCCAATTGAGTGGTAGTACGAGTACAGCACCAGCTAAAGTAGTCAACAAGCGCAACACAAAATCGAAGACATCACTCACAATCTTAACAGCTTCCCTCCCGCATGATGGTGCTGGTGGTGAATTTTGTTTACCCAAGATGGTGAGGTGATGGCGGAGTCAGACAGGAGCTCTTAGTTACTCGTACCTCCTGCCAGGCAATCAACGAGAAACCTCAAAGTACCAAGTCACGAATTTGAATATAAAAATCAACGTGGTGACTTATTAAGAAATAAAAATACCATCGGCAAGAGTAAGGGGAACTGAAGAGCTTAAGCAGAGCACCAAGCATCAAGCACCATCATCGACAATGGATCAACCCACATAAAGAATGGCAAATAAAATCTCGGATATCGATAGGAAATCTGGGTCGAGACATTTTGTGGCAGCTACCATAGAATGTTATACTCGTAAACCAGCAACGGGCAACTGGCAATCTAGCACTAGAACGGAGAAGATAGATTGCTCAGGAGTTTGTAATATTACCACGGAATTCTAATAAAATTGAAACAAAGCACTCCAATGGGGTTCTGGAGATTATCAGAGCTTCAAAGGAGTTCATTTAATGAGGATCAGCGGGGCGTATGTGGATTATTTTTTTTAAGAAACCGAGAAATGAAGACCCGATTTTAGCTTTCGGATAAAGATCAAAACTTTCGCTCTTAAACAAAATAATGAAAAAAAAAACTGTTGAGCACACATAGTCATACATGGACTGTGGTTATCTATCCAATGAAACTTTGAAAATAGTCCATCTGTGATGGAAAAAAAATCTGACTCAGTGTACTATTCCTTCTAACCATGTCATACGCCAGCTAATGAACTACTTTTGTCTTTCACGGAGTAAGCAGGTTTTGTTTTAACAAAAAATAAAATTCGAAGGCATATTGTGAGTAAATAAATAGACGCTCAAGTATAAAGAAGGTCATACGCATGAATGAGCTAAAGTAGATGGAAAACTTTGCAGATTTTGGCCTTTGAACGTAGATCACATGTCTGTGAATATGTGTAGATTGTCAAGGCAACAAACAACATACTTACCATATATTCAAAGTTAACGTAGTATTCGTGAAGGACACTCAATTGGAAAAGCGGGCATGAGTTGCCTAAAAGTGTAAAATGAACCAGCATACTTCTGTGGACCTCGGACGCAAATATCATGCATCTCCAGCCAACCCTGTTGTTTAGTAGCTGTTTCCGATTTCAAGCACAACCTGAGATACTGTCTTCTGAGGGTGCGTTCTACCTTGGTGATGAATACGAAAACTTTAATATCGAGTGCTAGTGTCCATCCGCTCTGCAAGCTCTAGCCATCTAAGCTGATGAATTCTGATGTTTTTTAGCTAAGACCATATCACTATCGTACTGTTCTTGGTTAAGGGCCCCCAATTATCAAGGCTTCACCCGTTAATGACGTTGTCTAATAAAAATCTGGGGCAGAGCAAAGTACTGGTCTTATCGTAAACATCCTCAGATGACGCCGCCAAATGTTGTTACGATTTGATCAGTAACAAGTTGCCAGTCGTAGGTCCTGTTGGTCGCAGGACTACTGGTAGTCCCTACCAGGGCTTAAATCACGGTACCATGGGAGTTAGGAGCCCCCGGATCTCGGTCCGAGCCTGAATTGTTGAGGTAGGCCCCCTTGTCGGAGTGTCACGGTGGCAGTAGTTTAAATCCAAAGTCGCGGGAAGGGTCTTCCTGTTAGTTTGATCCAATGTAGAGTTGCAATAAGTACTGGGTACTGTGACCCTTAGAGCAGTAAGTGTTTTTAGGTCGGCCTCGACCATTACCAAGAGTGGAATTTGTGCCTCCAACAAAAGTTCTGCTTTGGTATTGCTCCAAAGTGATTAAGCGATGGCAAGGTGTATCCTTACTCCCATGGATGTATGAGTATTCCGTAAACTTAAGTCTACATGACAGGCGTTTACGTTAAAAACGTTGACATAGTTGTTCTTGGTTAAATCTATAGATCAAGCGAAGCACTAAGCGTCTTCTTATGCTTTTTTGATAAAGTCCATGCTTCTGTGTCTCATAGATCAATGTTTAATACAGTGCTATTTTCCAAGAAAGGATCTCATCGCTGACCAAAATTGTTGATAAAGCTAAGATCACCGAACGTAAGACAAGCACGCTGGTTAAACACCTTCAACCCTTGAAAGTGCTTGCGAGCTAGATCTGTGCTAAAATCTTTTCGCAAAATCTTCCAAAAAGATCCAATTACTGTGCACGATGGTGAAGCGACTCATTGGGTTCTTCCTTAACAACACGCTTCACAGCAATTTATTGGCAATTACATGCGTCGAAAAGATAGATGCTGACATGACATTTGGATGAATAGAAGCGGAATTATTGCGTATGAAGCATAGGCATAAGCGTCGACCAAAAATTGTTCAAAATTCAACATTTGAAGGACATCATCAAGGTATATGCTAACACGAGTTTGCACAATTTTCAAGCGTTGTATGTTCTTTGTGAAATGGGAAACCAAACTGAACAAATTTATTGCCAGCTGTCAAATTGGCTGTCGCTGGAAAAAGTCCTTCTAATCCAAAAACAAACGTCTAAAACTACATTAATTTATTAATTGCGGAGTCTTGGTAGACAAGTTTCTTAATTAACTCCTCTGAGCTATACCAGCGTATTGTGACGTTTTGTCCAAGTCCCGAAGACCCATCGTTGCCGCTTCTACTTCGATACTTATAAATGCCCACAAACAACTAATGTCCATGTCATACGCAGACGCAAGCAGTTGTACAGACTCTTGAAGTTTTGAGCCTCCGATGTTGGCTTGGGAATGTCGCACAATACTCTCAAGTACAGTGCACATATTCCAGATCGATTAAATGTCCTTCGGTGAATACGGAGCTTGAGAATGATCTGTTCTTCAGCCGGATCGTCTCGTTGTTCAACTGGATGATGTAGGTTCCTAATAAAGACCTTGAAATATTGTTGTAAATTAAGGAGCCATTAAAATTAGTTAGGTAAATGGTGTCATCTTTAATGAGTTCGATGAAAGGTACAGGCTGCTTGCCCTCCCTTCAGTAGCTTTGATACGCGATTAATTCCTCCTGGCTTTGGAGGATGTTATTCCCATCGGTTTCGTCGTGGTTACCTGCTACCCAATTCCAGGCAGGGCCAATCCACCCTGGTCTTCCGGGTGGGCTTAGCTTTCAGTAAATTAATGCGCTCGTTCGACTGTCACAGATGGAATTGAATGAAAGATTTCTCTCCTTACTCGGTGATGCTGCTTGTTGTTGCATTTGTCATTAAGTTCAGCAAGTTGTCAAGTTTTTCTAGATCGATGCTATTCACAAGTTTCAAATATCCGACGAATATCCAACCCCTTCCAGCGTTTATGGAAATCATTGATGCTCTGTAGTCGTAGATCTGGACGGTCATCAAGCAAATCTTAATTATTTGGGAGAACATTCTATTTTATATTCTAATCGTTTCTTTATGGGTTTCCCGTCGTGGCAATCCTGTAATTATTCCTTCGTCGCGGTCGAAAAAGAAGAATTATTGAACTTAACTTCGTGTTATTCCCGTTTGGTCGCAAGCGTTTGTGATAGAGAGCAACCTACTAATGGCACGATTAACTTCACAATCCCATCCATTTTATCCTCTAGCGATTTTCGTCATGTCCATGGGTATGACGAATGTTGTAGTATTTAAGATTACAATTTAGTTTATGTGCTCCCATAGGTACAACAATTTGCACTCAATAGAGCGTAGTAATCTACAATATAGTCCTGTGTGAAAGGACACAACTATCACACAGATGTTTCTTGTGTTTTACGTAGGTACCTGCCGTGAGGTGCGTCTTCGCACAAGATATCAAAACAATGTGTTGATAAGCGCCCTTCGGGTAGCACAAGTACTACCACCAGTACCAGATTCGAAGTCGTGTGTAAGGCACGAACTTCCCCTTTGGTGAATGGTCGAGGCCTATCTAATACATCCGCCATTCTGTGGGTCATGGCACCCTGTTGCAATGCAACTCCACATCGAATAGACCAATTGGTTCTATAGCAATCCCATGGTTTAGCACAGGTCGTAGAGAACTACAATATATGCTAAGCCATGATATGTCCAAGCTCCATTCGGTCTACTCTCTCCGCGATTTTGGGTATAAACCTACAGCCACCACGATACTCCCACAAGGGGGCCAACTCCTAGGCCAGGCCAAAACCATAGTTCCGGGGGCTCCTGACCTCCCGTGATACCAGAATATAGCTTCCGGTCAAGCTTCGCAACCTTAAGGTTACTTCCAGTTGGGCAACTCACTGCCCAGGACTGGCGGCCTTGCAACAATAATTTCTACAATCTATCCGCTAGCTGCCTACTGCGCCTTCTATTGAATACCTCTTTTGCTAAACTACGGGTTCTTTCGAACCGTACGGTATCAGTGATAATTCCACTGACATCGTAGGTCTCTCCATTAAAGGTGATGCCCATAGCCTGCAAGTTCCTTATGTCAGCGTAATTGGGACACTCACATAGGACATGAAGCCAGTCCTCATAAGTAGCTCCACATGAGCAGCGCCCGGTCAACAAAAAGCCCAGGCTGAGGTTAAAATTCCGTTCAGTAAAAATTCTCATGGTTAGCACATCCCTTAGGAAGCCGTAAGTAACTCTGTCATTTTCGCTAGCATCCCATCTAGATTACCATCTAGATAGAACACATGCGTGTTGCAAGGTTTTACGCTGCTTCAGGGATATTCCATCCACTTCTTCCGGAGACACCCAATCGCGCTCATTTAGAGGGAGACCTTTTCTGATCTTGAAAGCAATAGCATGACGCATCACTTCCAGATCCAGAGGTGGCACTCCAAGCAACACCTGCATTGCTTCTGTGGAGACAGTGTGGCACACCGGTAAACAGCCAAACAAACTACTATCACACAGATTAAGGAAGATATTTTTGGAAGCGGTCCCTGCTCGGGCGCCAGTTAAAGACATCCTTTTCTGAGGATATAAAAAAAAATTGAACGCCAACTTGCAGTTGAATCTCGGAGTAATACTTGACAATAGATTAAGCTTTGATGCCTCACATCGACTATTCGGGTCAAAAAAGCATCACAGCTCCTGGCAGCACTTTCTTGAATACTCAGAAATATCGGATGACCCGGGTGTGCTAGAAGAATGTTAATATTCAATACTCAGTCCTGTTACATGCTGCGCCAGTTTGGGTAGAAAGTTATCATCAACATGTCGACTTTGCTCATTAAGGGTAATCAATGGCTTTAGAATGATTTCGGAGGAATCAACTTTTGTTATAGCCGGGACGATGCCTTGATATCCTTGCGGATGAGATGCAGAGTGTCTGTAATAGGAGAATTGCTAGTAACCAAGACACGGTAGTCATTTAAGGGATCGCGAAAGAAGAAAGAGCAGCTTCAATGACCTGGTAGCAATATGAGGGTTGATTGATTGATTCCATCCACAGACGTTTGGACGCACCGAAGGTATGGAAACTGCAACAACTATCTTACGCAGTTCCTATCTGGTCACGGTGACTTCGAAAGTATCAACACCGCTACGCGCACGATAGCTCACCTTTTTGCCTAGACTATCCAAATCAAGAGGAAGACACAGAGCATGCAACATTCCACTGAATATGTTTTCTGAGATGGAGAACTGATATACCAATCAACAATTGCGGTCAGAAGAAAATTAGATGAAGATTTTCATATTCATAAGAAACGTGCAAAACAAGCTGCGAAGGATAGAAAAAATAAGACGTGCGGAGGCAGCAAATATAGAAGACATAGCATAGATTACTTGCAAGCCCCGTGAAGTAATACCTAACGACAATCACGTGCGAAAGGTGGTCGAAGTGTGTTTTTTTTTTTTTATAATGAGCGCGCACTCAAGGGGTTTGTGTACCCTTAAGGTAATTGTTCACAGCGCCGGCAAAGGAAATTTAGGGAGGAAGAAAAGAGAGGTACCGATGTACATTGTTTTTAAATGTTTGCAAGTTATAACGACCAGGGAATACAGAGATCGGCAGGGCATTCCATAAGCGAGTTGTACGGCTTAGGAACGAATCACGATATTTTAGAGTAGGTCCGAAAATGGGCTTAAGGGTATACCGATGAGCATTCATAGCGAGACGGGTGTTATGGTTGAAAGTGTGAATGGGCGGAATGCTACTGGCGATTTCAGTGGAGCACTGGTGGTGGAAATAGCGATAAAACAAAGTGAGACACGAGACATTTCGTCGGTGTTCGAGGGTGTCCATTCATTGACTGATATTAGCATCATCAATAAGTTTTATCGCACGGTTTTGAATCCTATCTAGCGGGTGCAGAGATGTTTTAGGAGCACCTGACCAGATGTGGGCGTTGTACTCCAATTTTGGGCGGATGAATGCATTATATATTGAGGCCAGATCAGAGGGGGTAAAATATTTCTTACATCGCTTGAGGAAACCTAGACATTTCGCAGCATTTTTGGCGACATCGAATATGTGGTCATTCCAACGTAAGTTGTCATTGACACACATACCGAGAATGGAAAGTTTTTCGGTTTCGACGATGCAAGTGCCATTCATGGATAATGGCTGGGTGTTTAAATTTCGCTTTAACGACAGCAGACAGCATTGTGTTTTGGAAGCATTAAATTCCACTCTGTTGATAGTTCCCCAATTGGTTATGCTGTTGATATCGGAATTTAATGAGCTTAGCATACGCTGCCGTTCTCGTACTACAGCCGAAGAGCAGGGCCGTGAGTCCGGGAACGAATATGAAAAGCAGAGAGTACTGTCATCAGCAAAGGAATATATTGGATTAGAAGTAGCAGATAAGAGATCAATTATGAAAATTAAAAAGAGTGTCGGTGACAGAACAGAGCCCTGGGGCACACCAGCATTTATTTTGTGAATATCAGACTTGAAACCGTCCAAGACAACTTGAATAGTAGAGTGTTGTTTAGGCGTATTCCTAGAATCGAGTAATCAGGCTAGTGAATCTGATGGTAGGGCTACTGGTATCTTCTGAAGATTGCACACCCTTTGGCTCAACCAAAAAACAAAAAATGGACGTGAGGCTCATTGGATTTTCTATGGGTTGTCTATACTTTCTATAATTTGTCCACGCGATTCAATATGATATGGATATTGTTTTTTTTTTATAATTTACGCTCGCCTAAGGATACCCTTTTACTGTTGCCAATGCGCGGGCGGAAAGGTAGAAGGATGAGAAAGGAAAATTGTTTTGTAATGGTTTGAAACTCAGGTGTGTTAGGTTTCGATATTCACTCTCCAGGGGTGAGAGAGTCCGAATAGGACGGAGAGTTTTTTCTTCACTCAGAGTGAGGTATAATTCACAGTATTTTTTTCTGTGCTTGAAACTCTACAACAGCCAAATCTACGTGTCAGTGTTATGCCTACACACGCAGAATTTTTCTGTCAGAGTTCCAATTACACAATTGAAAAACTGACTTGCCATGGGTAGGATTCGAGCCTGGACCCTCCGAGTGAGAAGCGATTGCTAGTACCACTACACCACGGACACCCAATGCACACAAATTATCCAGAATCCGCTGGGAATTAGTTTCAGAGTGGGCTCCTTTTTTTTAAAGGATTTTTGCCGTTCTTTCTCCTGGTTTGTTATTCTTCCTTATTGCCATCGTACCACTGAATAAATCTATCTCGTTCTTAGTTCTTTTATATTATTCAATTCTTGGATGGACGAGCTCTCGATCCACATTAAATTCGGCATTTTAGCCGGAAAAAAGGTGCACATCTAATAAGCGGAAGTTATGTGTTCCAGCGATCAGCACATGTTTAGTTGACCGTTCGAACATGTACAGTAAACCAGGGCGCTCATTCCTTAACGGGGAAAATCTGAGCTCCACATCACAGTTTATTAGAATGGAATGTTGCGTTTCCGAGAACTCCGTCGAAGACCTTCTGTAAACAATTTCCCTTTTTGTTTGATTACCCTCACAACATACAAACAGTGTACAGCAGGGAAGACAATTCTCAGTAGTTGGTGTTCCAATATCGCCTTCGAAAATTATATTGTAAATTCAAGGTACAGAGTTGGAACAACGACTTTCAACTACACACAGGTTAAAAGTATGAATATTTTGCAGCTGAATTACTGCGTTCTGAGGTTTTCTTTAAGAACCTAGTCGTTTTCACCCTTCCAGCTGCTGAGTGTGGAGTGGAGAGAAAAGAAAGCGCTTGCAATAAACCATCAACTATGGATCCACATAGGTAACAAGACACATATTAATGCCATTAAAAATCAAAACTCTACTAAGCTTTCATTTAAATCTTTTAAGCCTTGTCCATCTCTTTTCAAACCATTCAGGAAAGAGTTGTTTAGCTTGAAGGTGACTGACTGAGGAGAATCCTATAAAAAATACTAAAAATTCCACGATTGTAATAAATCTCTCTAAATAGTTGTCTTCAACAAGCAAACTATTTCAGGACTTTCACAAATTGCAAGAAGTACTCGTATTTCTCGCAGATCTCCCTGATCTTGGGACATAATTCAAAAATAAAAAAAATCTCTAAATCTCTCTAAAAAAAAACATCCTTTCACCCTCCAAATACCAGAGAATTCAATTCGAGATCCACTTAAAAAACGGAACAAACCTTTACCATGAAATTAGTGTCGACTAATTGACGAAACTAATTACCTCCGGCGGCAGCGTCAGTAAATGTCACTCCGACAAAACGTAAAATCTACAAAGATTTGCAGCCTCATGTCACATAAACAAATGTAGTACGAACGAACATATCCATATCTGTATCCATAACTATTCCAACACGTAAAATTGATGCCTGAAACGCACGAGTATATCAATGTCCTACTCTGACCCACATTTCAAATACTCATAGACTGTAGACGGTGATTTTTCAAATTAGCAATAAATATTCGTAGCTCGCGCTCCCCAAACGCACTGACAACAGAAATTCTACCTCCAGACACACTCAGTCAGAGAGTCAATTTCGAATCGATTGACATTGTGAGTTACATCGATGAATTGCATCGAGTGGCTTACCATTTGAAATTGTATCTAGACATTCAACAACATGCAACCGGCCTGTGTGATCGGTTCTCCTCGACATCAACATCAACATCAACATCGCCATCGACTTGGTCGTCATTGTGTGTGATGGACTCTGAAGCTATGATAGTTGGAGGCCGTCATACTCTCTGGTCTGGTCAGCTATAGGTTCTCGCTGTTAATGTATGTTTTCCGGCCGTAACACACGCAACATAATCACATGCGTGAAACAAATCGCCAATATGTTGGCCTACTTTTGCTCCATGAAACACTATCCTCACTCTCTGTCCCTGGATACCATGTTACTCAAAGCTATTCTGATTCACAGATACTCAGCACTTCCATTCATCACTCACAAACCATAAACACACTAAACATACTGTGCTACATTGGCAATAAGACAGCAGCACTGATCTAATGGTGATCTCCGGTTACATTCGGCAAGGTACGAGTACTCGTACGCGGATTTAATTATCTTACAAGCTAGCTGAATGCTGGCATAAGAGGTTGGCTAGATACCCCCTATCTACGGGCAATTCAACTACTGGCGGTGCCCCGGCGGTGCAATGTAAACATCTTTTGACCCTGTGCGCCTGCGGTTTGCTTTTGCTTTGCTCTCATGGTACTGCTAAAATATATTTTATATTGAACGAGTATCACTGCTGTTGCCGCATTGAACTACAGATACACTTACGTACGTATGTACGTCAGGAAAAAACCAGATCGACTGAATCTATGAATCTATATTCCAGCCGCCCACATCGTTCGGGCGATGCGCGAGTACGGAATGATCCAATGATCATCAATCAGGGCCGAGCACGGATATTTTCTCAGAACCCGGCCATGACACTTTTGGTCCAATTCACGAAGCTCTGGATTTTATTTTAAATTAAATTTAGCATCTCTCTATGCAAAGTAATGAGTGCTCTGACTGCTCGGGGCAGTGTTCAATCAGTGGCTGCTGCAATTGCTGCTGTAGGAATCCTATGAATTGCGCCTGGTCTGGTGATGGTGGCTGCTGTTGGATGAAAGTGCTACAGCTTCAACAGCACTTTCTCATCCTTGGGCTAGGTGTGGTTGGTGCAAAAGTGGATTAAGTCAATAGCAAAAAACTAGAGTTGGAAGTGGATTGCACTGGAATAGCTCTGGTTACTTCAATCAGCTATAGTTGCACCACGACCGACGTACGATTAAATGGGACAATTCCGTAGTGACTTAATTTATTGAATTGAAAATCGAGTTGAGTGTATCTACGGGTATCCGTGTGTGTACGGGTATACGCAGGTGTGACATGGTGAGATGGTTGGACGGAAGTGTTACATATACGGCCAACTGGCCTTCGGAGGAGAATATAATGCAATGATTAATTCGAGGTGGTGGTGGAGTCCTCTTTCGTTTCAATGATTAATATTTTTTCGAAAAACTACTGCAAGGAATGTGGGGAACTGTAAATTCGAAAATATGGACGACTTGAAGATAAGCGAACTAGTGTTAACTGGCAACACTGCGTTTTTTTTCAGATATAACGTTACATGTCAAACTTCAAGGCTATTTGTCATAGATTCAAGTCAAAGAACGAGCCTACAATGAACTCGTATACCAGATCAATAACTAGTTGTTTACCATATTAAAACGAAGCCGTGTCATGTAAGGACATGCTCTTGTTGGAGCTCTACTAAAGCTGAATCAAGCCAGATTGATTTATGATTTAATCCATTAAATTGCTCAACCCATTAATGCTTCTAAGAACAGAAAATTATTTTAGTGTTTAGATAACGCCTAACTCGCAAATGTAGTAAAATGATTGCCCTACTACTGGCAAGGAGGACACTAATTCACAGAGGAAATAGCAATTCCTATGAAGGGCGCCGTGTGATGCAATAAATGAAGCAAGCAAACGTTGACGTGTCCCGTGAAACATTGCGGAGCAGTGAACAAAGACAGTCCCTCCTTATCATTAACAATTGTAACAAGAAAAATTACAATACAAAATCGTGTTTATTTATATTAACATTTATTTACGTCGTGCAACGCGTAACTGGATATATCAAATCAGTATCAGTTCCACATCTAATATATTCGAAAGCCTGATATTTTGAACACACAATACTTCATATGAGTTTTGGTTCCGTTTCCATCGACCGGCTTTGGAGGAAGGCTTGGTCAGAAAAGTGCGCACCAGGCAGCTAATATAGATTAAACATATAAAGCCAGCGAATGTCAACTTTCCAGCTGGAGGAGTCTTGGAATTCTACTAGGAGCGACAACACAGTACAGCAAGACCTTGGGCTATAAGGTCAGCTAAGTAAGTAAATAAGCAGATAAGTGTATCTGGCAAAACATCCGATCCAGTGTAATGCCTTCGATGATGTAATTTTGTTTCTAACTCCTCGAGACGTTAAGTGTATCGCAATAAGACAACATTGGACGCGATTAGTATTTAGAATGTTAATAACATTGGTTCGATCCTGCTGGCTTTTAGTCTCATGAAAAAGCGCAGTTTCGGCTAGAATACTCAAGTTCATTCTATATCTCGGTGTTTCGGCTGCTGTTTCTGTATAGGTTCAAGTGTAGAACTCGGAAACAAATGCAGTAAGTGAAACAGTGGCTGAGCAATTATTTACCAATTGCCGATTAGTCAAAGTGCACCCATGTACCTTGCCTAAACCCTTGCTTAAGACGATGTTATATATCACAGGTCTATGCGTACTTTAGGATTAGGACTACGAGTATTGTGATTTTATTGGTTCTACTGATTTGCCTTCTTCAACAACCTTAATTAGCTCGCTGATTTCAGTGTCTGTAAGGATCTTTTCGCAAAGGGGAGAATTTTCCGGCCTTCAGTGCCGCATTTCAAGTTGGTCATATATGTTCGTCTTCTGCTGCGACGTCCCTCGGGGTCGAAAACTTCTTGGATAGGAGCTGTGGTGTCCATTTGCTCAACATGGTCCAGCCATCTCAGACGTTATATCCGTAGACGCCTAACTAGACTAATCTCGCAGTACAGCCCGTTGAATGTCCTCCTCTATTGCCCGTCAAAACAAATGCGACCCGTTGTCTGTCTTATGGGATAGACCTCCATTACTCAATTATATCCTGAGCCCAAAGAAACAGCGATTGGGAAGAACAATTCAGCTTCTAACCTCTCGCCACTCTGTCATATGCGGCTTTGAAGTCGACAAATAGATGGTGAATGCCGATCTAAAAATCCCTGGATCTACAGTATTTGATCGATGATGGATTATCAGGACCTGAAACTGCACTGGTCAACACACTGATCGGACAAATGATGCTAAGATTTCTTGCTTCGGGCATGCTTCCTGTCATACAGATGAGCAGTTTCATGTTCCCAAGAACGTCATCTCCAGGTTGATTAAATAGGTCTGTAGGTAGTCCGTTGTCGTCAGGAGCTTTATTAGACTTTATCTCCGCTATTGCTTACATTAATTTCGTCTAGATCAGGGGGATAGATTTCTCAGTCGGCTTCGCCCAGGGTGAATGGTTCATTCTGATTGACAGCGGTATTTTGGTCATCATCATTGCTTTCGTCTTTCCATAGTCTCAGCACCGACTGCGACTCTACTACTAATTGCCCATCTTGCCTTTGCAGACTCCTATTCTGGCTCTGTAGCCCTGGAATATTCCTTTTATTCTCTGATAAAACTTTCGAACATCATTCTGCTGCACTAACATCGCTCTACCTTCTCGATCTCAGCTCTTCTCTTTCAATGATGCAGCGCATCTTTATATGCTTTCAGCTTCATCTGCTGCATAGATTTCTTGTCAAACCAAAGGTTTCTTTATGGCAGCGCATTTAAGACAATCATATCAGCAATTGTCCAAAAAGCCCGTAGAAGCTATCTGTGGTGTCGTTATCTTTCTCCTCCGTGACGGCGTGCGCGTATAAGGCTAATGATGGCAAATTGAGTCGCAATACGGATTGTTACGAAACGATCATTAACATGTCGCAAACTCAAGATTTCTAAGTCTGCCATTTACAACAAACCTACATCCAAAAAGGCGCTTCTTTTACCGTCGACAACAATCGCCTTAGAAAATGCCGCAATCCTGCTTCTATTTCGTAAGCACGACCAAAAATCGCTCCAAGAATCTTTTACATTCAAAATCGACAAGATCTTCTTATTCAATTGCCTTCTTCTAAGGCCTTTTTAGAAACTAAGTCCAAAGAAAGAAGTGTATGATAGCCTCTGTTTGATTTCGAAGGAGTGTCATTATCACTGTTAATAGGTGATCCAAGATGGACAACATTTCTAACTGCATCAAAGTTAATGCCCTTGATTGATGCTGTCCGTGATGCTAGTGGCTGCACAGAGCTTTGGAGACTAGTGGATCTGGCGTTAAATTACGAGTCTCGCACAATTTTCTTAGGTATGATGATAGTGAATTCTTGGATGTTGACGTTCTTAGTGAGGTTGTTGCCACTCTAGTAAGGACCAAAGACAGACATTCACAAAATACTGGCATGCTATGTTAAAGAGCCTGATGCCTCTAAGCGTGGGGCTGAGATCAGAGAGTCTATTTTTCATTCATCAGGCATGCTTCCTTTCGTTCAAGTTCTGGAAATTAGTTGATGTATCCACAAAAAGTTGATCCTATGTCTTGCAACAACTATCTAGGCATATCCCTGCTTATAAGATCCTTTCCAGAATACTGTGCGAACGTCTCAAGACATTTCACGCCGCATAAATCGATACGAACCAGAGTAGCTTCGAAAAATCGACGATAAACCAAGCCAAATCCTGGAGAAAATCGACAAATTCAAAGAATTTAAGGCCGCATTTGACAACATTCTTCATCTGCAGCTGTATAAGTTAATGGCTGAATTCTGGATCCTAAGAAAACTGATCCAATTATACCGCGTGACACTTGAAACACGCACTGTGCTGTAGCATTTGGCAACGCTTCATCAGATCTGTTCCAGACATGAGCCGAATTTCGCCAAGGTGATACACTTTCATGCAATTTCTTTAACCATGTGCTTGAGCAGATAGACCAAAGCGCTAGTGTTAACAATAAAGGCACTATCTTCCAAAAATCAGTCCAACTATTGGGATACGAAGACGACATTGACAGCATCGCTCGATTCCATCGATCCATCGTTCTGACATTAGTAGCAACCGAGGACAAAACTTCAAAATATTATATATTTGTGTATATTGTCGATATATCCTCCATCTTGGACAAAACATCACACTCGGCAGCTATAAATTCGAGGTAGTTCAGGAATTCACTAACATTGGAGGTTCAAATACAAACGACACCATAGCAGATATCCGACTATGAAACCACTGCTACTTCGATTTCTTAAAGCAGCTGGTGTCAAAATTCCTGACCAGAGAGACAAAGATTTTCTTGTACAAGACCCTGATCCTGCCGATTTTGCTATTCAGCGCTCAGTGCTAATATTGCAGTAATCCTTGGCCGACTTTACGGTCGCAGTAACGAGGAGGGCGAATGGAGAAGAAGATACGACCGCGAACTCTACGAGCTTTATGAAAATGTGGATGTAGTCCGAAAAGTCAAGATACGTCGACTGCATTGGCTTGGCCACATCCGGTAGATGGATGCGAATCCTCCAGCTAAGAGCATCTTTGAATCAAGATTCGAGACGAGGAGGAGAACCAAACCTCAGTTTTAAGGTTCAAGCAGACGCTGATGCCAGGATATTTGGTCTTACGAACTGGCAGCAGGGTATTCGCGATCCAAGACCTGTCGGGAGCCCGTTAAGTAAGTAAGTTTATTACACTTCATTTTTAAATATAAATATTTTATGTCGACTGGAGAAAATCTAGGCTTTCATCGCTTAAGTTACGTGCTTCCTTCTGCTTGGAGTTGGAATTTGTGTTGCCTCCGGAGCCTCTTGACTATCTGCAAAAGACGTTTTTCTATGTCATCATCATCAGCAGCAACTGTGACTCTACTACAATACTAAACTTCGTTGTTCAACTGCTCATGTTTCTGTTCCGGCTTGACAATTTCTTTTTACCCTTAGGACTACCAAATGTTATTTCTAGAATTTCGTCTCGAGTCGGAAAAGCCTATGCTTGTTCCTTCTTAGCATTTAGCGAAGGTTTAGGCGGTTCGTTGCGAATGCAGGCGTTGAGCCTTGAATCGCCTCACAATAAATCTCCGTTCTTGTGGCATCTTAGACATCCGTAGACGAACATTCCTGCTCGGAATGTTCGGGCATCTATCATACGGAACAAGTGCCAACTTTAATGATCAGGATACCGCCTTGTCTCACGGAAAATGTGTTCTGTTTCAGTGCTATTATGCCTGGCTTAAAGTCAATTAGCCTAATTTCGTTTGCAGACCTATAGTCCAGTTTTTTATGTCCACTATCTCTGCTGCCGAAAATTACCTTAAACGACTATAACGCCAAAGGGCATTTCCAGTTTTTTTAGTAGCGTTATATAATTCTTCCGTGCGCATTTCAAATTGATATTGGCGAATCTATCCTTGCCGCAATGCCTTCAGCCATAAGACTTATTACCTAAGTCTGTTGCTGACAATAAATCCGCTACCAAATACTCGCTGCTTTTATTCTCTGCAGCAACTACCGTACTACCGTATACTCGTATGTAGCAGTGTTTCGTCTTCCTTTTGTCGAACCACCGCAGTTCCTATGTATAGAGAAATTATTAAAAAAATTATCGAAATTCCGGCTTCAATGAGCAGGCAATTCTTCGCACAGTGGAAAAGTTTGAGCGTGAGTACACTCTTTTGTATCTTAAGCCACCAACCAGATAGAGATTGGTGCGAAATGAAGAAAACATAGCCGCCGTGGCGGCCAGTATCGTAAAATTGGATTGGACAACACCAGAGAGTCAACCCGGTTTATTTTGCGGTTGGATTTGGGACCACATCTATATAAGATTGTGAAGACGCAAGAATCGAATCCGGACGATCGTAGATGACCGTGAATTCGCTAATTGGGCGCTGGAAATATTGGCCGGAGATCCGGATATTGCCCAAGAAATCATCTTCTCAGACGAGACCAATTTTTGGCTCAGCGGCTACGTCAATACGCAAAATTGTCGTTATTGGAGCGACCACAATTTACAAGTGTTCGGCCAAGCATCAATGCATCCACAAAGATTGACTGTTTTGTGCGATTTATGGCATGGCGGCTTCATCGGACCTTATTTCGTTCAAAATGAGGAACAAGACGCTGTTACCGTCAGTCGTCTCAGTACCGACTCTCTGTGGTCAGTGCTCGACAACATCGATATATCCGAGCTGTGGTTTCAACAAGACGGCGCTACATGCCATAAAAGCTAGGTAACACTTGAAATTGTTGAAGGAGAAATTTGGCGACAGGGTCATATCACGGCGAGCGTTCATCAATTGGTCACTTGACACCACTCGATGATTCTGTCTGAGCTACGTCAAACTCGAGGCCAACATTCGACACGCTATTGCCGGAATAACGCCGCACATATTGGACCGACCGCTTGAAGCACTGCCAGAGAAGCCGAGGCGGCCATTTGAGTGATGTACTATTCCACAAATAATGGCATGAACGTGGCTTCAAAATAAAGGCAGAATCAATTTTATATCCCACACCGTCGTTGTTTTATTTAAACTTTTTTCTTATCGTGATATCCATTTTGTAGTAGCGTAGAGCGTCCGTTAGTTGTTCTTCTGTAAGTGGTCTGTCCAAGATCCCAAAATTCCGAACGTCATTGCCCCTTTTCTTTTTGCAGTTAAGTCAAGAGTAAATTCGTCTCTAACTGCTTTACGAGTATCTGAGAGGGTTATTTGCTGCGCAACAAAAGCGGTCTTGCGTGGCTGAATTAACTGCATACTAACTGAAGAGACTGTAGACCCTTGCAAAGAAGTAGCTTGATATCTAGAGCCAATCACCGGATATTCTAATATGAATGCTGCCATTTGCCCAATAAGGATCCATCCGTCACTACTCGTATATCTTTTTCAGTATCCTGTTTGGTCCTCCAATAACGTTGAAGAAATGCCACGTAAATTCACGTCTCCCTTATAAGGCTCAATCAACACTCGACCTGATAAATTCAGCAAGTTAAGGCCGGTTGGACGAAACTAATATCTGGTAGGTGCTACAATTAATGTGTACCCGTAATTATAGCTTTGCTGGTTTGACTTCGCTAAATATGTACTGTATGCCAGGTTGGTGCTCATCGCCTTACTCAAACGAAGGTTTACTTAAACAATCTTAATCACATTTTTTGGGAGCCAAATATGGGCGTCAAAATGGGCATAACTGGTGCCTTGAAAAGTTTATAGAAGTGGATGCGTGGCTGGTTCACACACAATGGTCTTGACGAACGATGAACATAAAATTTTAAGTCTCAAGGTACAAGATCGACGACAAATGATGTAATCTTTGGACTTAGGCTACAGTTGTAACTCAAGCTTCCATATGGAGTTGACTCCTGACTCATAAAGTAACGATATCTGAACTTTTCAAGACGTGTGCCCAAAGTCACATCCTTGCAGCTATTCATCATAGCCAATATGAACGTACGACATGTGTGAATATATACAAATGCACATATGACTCACTGGAACAGCCACACAGTTTAGAGGACCGCAGTTGTCCCAACCACTGCCAGACTTGTAGGCTGTTTTCTGCTGCAAAAAATTAAAACACGTTCCCATGCATGATAAGAAAAATTAACAAAACTCGTACTATTATAGAAAAGCGCCACAAGCAAAAAATAGAATGAGAAAAAACAGTTAAAACGTATGCAAATGGCATAACGGGCGAAATATGCGTAACACAGAATATGTTTTCCTGCACCATAACTCAGACTTAGGCTCATAAAACCTCATAAAACATATGGTGTAGCCGAACCAATCCAGCAGGCGGGCCGATATTCAAAGCAGCGATGTATGGTTGGGACCCGATAACAAATACGCTCCAAATCCAACTAACCCCCCGAACAATGCTTGTAAGCCCGGATCTGGCCAGACGGTGTGGATTGTCTGCGTCTGTCTGCTGGCGGCCCTCGAGTTCCAAAATGTAAGTATTCCTGTTGTTCGGTTTTGATTTTTGTGTGAAGTTGTCTGTTTCTTTTTTTTTTCCATCTTTGGGTGCGTCTGCGTATATCATTCATTAGGCATTGAGCCGCAGCGGAACTGTACGACAAGCTGTAGACGCACGTGGAATATGACATGAGTGTCTGCGCGCCGCCAGCCACCAGCCACCAGCGACAGTGTACATTTGGTGTTGGTTTCTTTTGTGGATGTCTGTTGCATGTTAAGATTTAACAATAGACCGCCCACAACAGCGACAATATGTTGATTGAATTGTTGATCTCGGGACAGGGGGATGCAGGAAGCTATGTATCGATTTAGATATACCATATGTCTCTGCTCCTAAGCTGTAAATCCAATAACCATTCGATCGATGACAAATGATGTAATCTTTGGACTTAGGTTGCAGTTGTAACTGAAGCTGACTTTAAATGTGAACAATGACTGAACTAAATAGGCGATAACCCAAAAACATCAAAGAACACTAGTGAAGTTGCAATAGATGTGTAGGATGGATACACGTATGTACATAGAAAGTGGATCATGAATTACGGGCATTTGTTTGGTTTTTTTCTTCTTTTTTTATCTAGACTCTGTCCCATAATCGGCTACCTTCGTTACTCAGTTCAATGAAATTGAACACTTTCCCTATGCTGTGTTCGTTTTAAACGAACTTACTAAGTCACTCATTTTGCCACTAAACACTCACCACCTCGTCGAATACCGAATAGCACAACAACAAATCCGAATCCTACACAACAAAGCAGCGCCCAACAGATGACTGCCTTCGTCATAGTTTCCCTTGTCTCCCTCCGATACCACGACTCGTAGTACCAACTCGGAACCGTTGGTTGGCTGGCTGCCACTTCAATCCTGACGTGGAGTACAAAATTGTTAACAAAAGCTGAAGCTTGCATGGCGACGCTGGAGGAGTTTGTTGCACATGTTGGAGTATTTCCATTCTTTGTCGGACGCCGTTTCAAATTTGTCCATCAGGATAGCAGGAGGCGGGTAACGGGTGACATGTGGTGGCTTGTGACAGGAGTCCACCGACGGGTGGATATAAGCGGGACAACAATGATGTAACAAGGCACAACACAACTAGGCTAGTAGTACAGTATACGAGTATTGAACGTGTGCCTTTTGTGGCCTAGGCCTATGACAAACCTCCAGACTGGAAAATAATTCAATCTTTTGCGACAATTTTCGATTATAAACCACGTCTAGTCAGTGGATGCATTATCTGGCCACCACAAGCCCCTCTGCTATGGTTGGAGTTGGTGAAGTTTTGCCTGGCTAAAATGCAATTCAAATGAAACTACATACTTAAAAGGGGGGGGGGTTTGGTTTCTAGGTTGGCTTTTTGGCTGTCGTGCCTTGTACAAGGTAATAAAGACCTGGTGAGGCTAATAGTTGTTGATGTATTGTTTTCTGGGGTAATCAACAATTTTGCGAGCGCATTCAGCCGCATTATCGGGCCGTTTAAGTTATGTAAAACGAGAAAACCACGGCCTAGGACAGGGTAATACCTCGGAGTAATTTGTTTGGGCATTGCACTGTTGAAACGGGACCGGTGCGCTACCTCCTACCTACGTAGAAACTGTCACCATTTGGTGGTTGTGAAATTTTTATTGTTCGCTACGTCTCGTCGTAATAAAAATTCTTCAGGGCAACAACTATTTCGGTCTTGGAACAGACTCAGGAACACGTTTCTTAGCCAATACATTATTTGCTAATTTAATTTAAAAGGTAGTACTTTTAGGGTGATCAGTATAGTTTGCCGGCTTCATCACCAGAAGTCAGAGTTCAATTTTACTGGAAAAAGTATTTTCTAACGTCTCTACTTATACGGCAGGCAATGGGGGATCTCCAAAAAAAACACCATATTTTTGTAAATGACTCAAAAGGCATTGTGAACCTGAATTAATTGAACAACGTTAGGTATTCGAAAACCTCCTATTGTGCCATATATGGAATCCAAGAGGTATTGTGGATAGAAAACAAGCTTCAGACAAAATCGGACCACCTTGAAGGAAGCTGATTAACTGATTGTAATTTAAAATTCCTCAAATCCGACAGTATCGGTCTTCTCAAGAAAGCTTTTCAAGCCGCTTGGAATGGGTCTAGGAAAGAAGCAGAATATAGCATCAAATAATAAAAAACACCAAGTTCATGAGGACACGATTTACGTCACGACCTGTCTAATGCTCGAACCATCTACCGAATCGACCACATGCAGCTTATAAACCGTGTTGTTGTTCTCTGTGAAACTTTGCATACAAACATTTTTTAGTCTACCCACATACTGTACCATCATCTAAGCCGAAGTTTCAGCTATTTATCAGATGCTCCTTGACTAAGCCTGAATCCAATACCAGAGTCGGATATTCCAATATTAATTTAGTGGGGGCTACCGCTCCCATTTATTTCGCTTAATACAAGCTTAAAGTAACTTACAAACTAGGACTTAAAAACTAACAAGAGTTAGGGGTTAGGAACTAAGGTGGTGGAGGAGATCAAATTTAAGACGAGAAGTGCTCAGGTTAAAATCAAAAAGGGGGAGGTTTGGGTTGATCTTACGGAGCATGCGGGGGATTGGTTCGTTAGAGCCATAAGATGTGCGGTGGGTTGGTATATAGAAGAGACGTGGACAGCGTAAATTACGAGGATTAATGTTGAAGGAAATAGAATTGTAAAGGGAAGCGCAGTCCACAGAACGGGATAGTAGTCGATGGATGAAGAGATTTCCAGCTACGTCTCTGCGTTTTTCGAGGGTATTCAGGTTAAGATGTTTGAGGTGAAGAAATAGTTTTGGAGAACTTAGTGTCATCGGCGTAAATGGTGCAGTGTTTTATAATCTTCCCTAGATCGTTTATAGTTAAAATGAAAAAGAGAGGACCTAGATGGCTGCCTTGTGGGACACCAGAAGTGGCAAAAACGGGGTTGAGAAGGCTGACCTAAAGCGAAAGCTATAGTAACGGGTCTCCAAATAAGAAGATATCCATTTTAACAACATGGGGTCAAAGCCGAGCGAAGACAATTTGAAAAGGATCAGTTGATGTGATATTTTGTCGAAGGCCTTAGCGAAATCTGTAGCAATAACGTTGCCATTGTCTAGGGCTGAAAGCGCAAACGATACGAATTCAACTAAGTTTGTAGGAGTTGATCTACCTTTTAGAAATCCGTGCTGACTGGGTGATATAAGTGACTTGCACTGAAAGCTTAGAACTGCGTATAAAATACTTTCGAACATTTTAGCAATGGAACGGTAGTTAGTTACTTCATTCTTTGATCCCTTTTTGTGAATTGGTGTTATGAAAGAGGTCTTCCAAACTTTGGGGAATTAACCTTGTGTGTGGGACAGATGAAAGAGAGAGGAAAGTGGATGCGAATGATTGGAGGCAAACTTTTTGAAAAATATTGCTGGGAGCCCATCTGGGCCGGATACAAATTCATATCTGAGATTTTGTAGCTTTTCCTCGATAAGGGTGGGATCAAAAGGTTGAGAGCCAGAGGGGCCAATGGAGAAATTGGGAAGGTACTTGAAATAGATAGAGTCGGGTACGAAGAGGTTGTCTGCACATGACTGTTTAAAAAAGTTTGCAAAATAGTTGGCAATAATATGTGGGTCGGTCGATGAGATATTATCGAACGAGAGAGAGGGGGATAACCGTCTGAATTTCTTTTGTAGTTGACGAATTGATAAAATGTCTTAGGATCGTTGATAAGGTTGGTCTGCGCTGTGTCGAGAAAGCGCTGATAGAGGCAGTTATAGAGCTGAGTGAATTGCAGATAAGTTCCAAGATAGTTAGAGTAGTCATAATAAGAATTGGTGCGAAGAAAAACTGCCCATAATTTGTTTCTTCTGTTTCGTAAAGGGTGAAGTCTTCTATTGTACCATGGAGGAACATAGATAGACAGCCAAATAGCGATAAGTTCGAACACAGTAAGTTCGAAAGTGAGTAGAGACTGACATGCGTCTCTCTACAAAGTGCTTAACCAGTACAAGAACATACTTAGTTGAGTCGCAGGACAGTCGGTCGTCCCAGAGAACGACATCACATGGATATCCAGGAACAAATAGTAGGCAGCTTGATAAGGTTAAAATCACCAATGTTTGTTCCAAATAAATGACACACAGCCATCAGGACAACTGTGAGATACAACATCTAGACTTCTATGTATGTCCCATACTCGATCCTAAACGAGAGCTAATAACAGGACATTGTGCCATAGGCACGCTCAGCTGCAATGGTGAAGAGGTAGAGGAATCTCTGGTGCACCTTCTTTGCAACTCCCCTGCTTAAGGCGCATCAGAATACAATCCCTAGATTGCCAGATGCAGATCATCGGACTTCATAAACTTCTCAACAAATCTCTTTGATTCCAGGATAAGCTAAGTCACAGCCATCCTACGATCTTCCAGTGGCATCGCAATAGACTTACAACTGACCTAATTGCACCTGCACGAGCAGTTGATCTATTCTAACCTAAGATAAATATCGTCTCCGTTATTTTCACTCACGAAACTCTCTAAGTCAAATGACAACGATCTGGATCTAGTTTCCCCCAACTTCAAGTCGAAACTTCAATTCTTTTTATCGACCTTAGCACTATATTCGATAGTTGTCAACGTCTGCCATATGGTGAGTGATATATTGATAGTCGGCACCTGTAACTTCAATGGAACTGAGGAACTAACCTTAATATACGAGTAAAGGTGAATGCTGATTTTTGAATTCAATTTTGAAGTTTGAATTTGAATTGATGCAGATGGAAATCCTTTTTGGCTAAGATATGAAGACCAGAACAGGCAATAACAATCTGAATATTGCGTTATCCGTATCTAGAAGACTAGAAGATGACTATATCTGAAGTAAAACATTCAACGAATCGGGAGCCAATTAAGTCAGCATTCCTCTGCTAGAATGCTCTAAGCCTTTTTTTTGACCGGCCATCATAGTGAACGCCTTTTAAGTTAGCTGCTTAACGATCATTTTCCTGATAGTATACATGAATACGTATGACTTCTGGAACCTGTTCTGGACCTTCAGATTTATGTACCCAGTAATCGTCTGAACATCTGAATACCATAGATTTCTTACAGATGGTTCGTATGCATACCTCCCTTTGACCCTTACTTCCAACCCTAGATTGAAGGTGTGGAATAGTTCAGCAGGGAATGCTTTATGCTTTCGAGATCTACCACCACAACCCTGTAGAAGGTTTCCTAAGGTCGACCTCTGAAGCTCCAAGAAATCTAAGCTGCCATACTCTTTCTTGAAGTGAATGACAAGTTCTCGTTGCTCTTTCCTTTCAATAATCAATGTAAGGCGTTTTAATAATTTCCTGTGTTTTTCCTTAAAATAAAATGGAAGACAGGATCTAGTGCACAATGTTAAGAAGACTTATGATTAGCAAAGTTTAGAGCAGCCAACTAACAGAAAACAGGGAATTAGTAGGTCCAGGCATACTCTCAATCAAACCGTTCGGTGCAGCAGGCTATATGTACTCAGGTTTAGATATTACTATACCTACTTCGTTTTGCTTGGGTGAGTGGAAGTTTCAAAATTTGCCGATTTCCTCATCGAACCAGGAATTTCATAGGAATATTTGAATGAAGAGCGTAACACATGAATTGAAGCATTTCTGACGGCTTCTTGCCGTTAATACTACTGGTCTTCAGCACATGATGCGGATTTGATTGCACTTTGTCGTCGGCAAAGCCTCTGACTGTTCATTACGATTGCAGCCGATTAGCAATGAATATTCTTAGTATTGGCATATCCGTAGACGTACATTGGCAGCAACTGGTTCCGAGTCTACATTGACAGCTTAGAACTTTTGGACGCTTAGAATACAGGAAGAGTGCCTTACTTGATCAATTTGGTAATTTTATTATCAGGCGACTGATTTTATGAATATTAAGGAAAGGACGCCGTTTACTAGCTATAGTAATATTCCACTCCGAAGCTAAGTTTATTCGCTGAAGTCCGCATCTTTTTTTTTTTTTTTATAATCAGCGCTCAAGGGGTTTGTGTACCCTTAAGGTGATTGTACACAGCGCGGGCAAAGGAAATTTAGGGAGGAAGAAAAGAGAGGTACCGATGTACATTGTTTTTAAATGTTTGCAACTTATAACAACCAGTAAATACAGAGATCGGCAGGGCCATTCCATAAGCGAGTTATACGGCTTAGGAACGAATCACGATATTTTAGAGGTACGTCCGATCCGAAAGTGGGCTTGATGGTATACCGATGAGCATTCATAGCGAGACGGGTGTTAAGGTTTAAAGTTTGAATGGGCGGAATGCTACTGGCGATTTCAGTGGAGCACTGGTGGTGGAAATAGCAATAAAACAAAGTGAGACAGGAGACATTACGTCGGTGTTCGAGGATGTCAATTGATTGACTGATATTAGTATCGTCAATAAGTTTTATCGCACGGCTTTGAATCCTATCTAGCAGGTGCAGAGATGTTTTAGGAGCACCTGACCAGATGTGGGCATTGTACTCCAATTTTGGGCGGATGAATGCCTTATATATTGAGGCCTGATCAGAGGGGTAAAATATTTCTTAGATCGCTTGAGGAAACCTAGATATTTCGCAGCATTTTTGGCGACATCAAATATGTGGTCATTCCAAGGTAAGTTGTCATTGACACACATACCGACAATGGAAAGTTTTTCGGTTTCGACGATGCAAGTGCCATTCATAGATAATGGCTGGGTGTTTAAATTTCGCTTTAAAGACAGCAGACAGCATTGTGTTTTGGAAGCATTAAATTCCACTCTGTTGATAGTTCCCCAATTGGTTATGCTGTTGATATCGGAATTTAATGAGCTTAGCATACGCTGCCGTTCTCGTACTACAGCCGAAGAGCAGGGCCGTGAGTCCGGGAACGAATATGAAAAGCAGAGAGTACTGTCATCAGCAAAGGAATATATTGGATTAGAAGTAGCAGACAAGAGATCGTTAATGAAAATTAAAAAGAGTGTCGGTGACAGAACAGAGCCCTGGAGCACACCAGCATCTATTTTGTGAATATCAGACTTGAAACCATCCAAGACAACTTGAATTGAACGTTCCGAAAGATAATTTCTAATCCATTGAAGAAGAGAGTCATCGATCCCTAATGCACGCATTTTCGACAAAAGAGCGTGATGCCAAACTCTGTCAAATGCTTTAGAAATATCAAGTGCAACTATCTTGCTTTCGCCAGATTGATGTACGCTTTGGTTCCACCTTTCGGTGAGATATGCCATCAAATCACCAGTGGACCTGTTGCTACGAGAACCATATTGCCGGTCATTGCAAAGTTTTCGTGTTTCGAGATATTTCATGAGCAGACAGTACCGAGTCGACCACCGTCGAGTGCACAGCTCCACCAGTGCATTCGCAATATTGTTGTGCGCTGTGCAGCAAAAAAAAAAAAAAAAAAAAAAGTGCAGTGCAGTGACTGATAAGCAAAATATCACACAGTGCGGGTGACCCACCTCACCCCCTCCTAGACGAAGTACTGTTGCTTGCACTCAGTCACTACCGTTACTGTATTTACCGTACGGTACGGGCAGTGGCTGAGTGTATGTAACAACTGATGGAAAGCGGGGTTGTGAGTGAAAATGTTGTTGGTGCACTGTTTCATATTGTTGTAAGGGCATAACACCTACAACAATTTGATTCGGTAAACCAACGTCAGAATTTCCACTTCGCAGCCTTGCTTAGTATCGTCGGTGTTTGTGTTTTCTGTGTTTGTCTGTGATTATGACTAGGGAATTCAGGGTAGACGTAGCCAATATACGCGGGCTAAAAAGTAATCACTTTTCTGCCTACGTCCACGTCTGTAAGTACAGACCAGCTGTTTTGGCACTTAGTCAACATATTCTCGGTATCGGGGTGAAACTGTGGTTGTATATATAAATTGACTTATTTATCAAGTAATACTATTATTTTAGTGCATTCATGTAAAATTTCATATAAATGTGATTATTAATTCGCGTTTTATCTCTAGTTAAACAGAATCATAATGGCAACTGAGACGATCATGGTGAAAATTGAGCATCGCGCTGTAATTAAATTTCTCACTAAGCAAGGAAAAAGTCAAAAAACTATTCATGAAGAGATGGTGGCTGTTTACCAGGGTTCCGCACCTTCATTATCAACTGTGCAAAAGTGGTCAAGTGAGTTCAAGAGAGGC
Organism: Volucella bombylans; assembly: GCA_949129095.1. Taxonomy (NCBI): domain Eukaryota; kingdom Metazoa; phylum Arthropoda; class Insecta; order Diptera; family Syrphidae; genus Volucella; species Volucella bombylans. Next base: position 198,252,239 of record OX422141.1, on the reverse strand, counting down.
AGAGAGAGCATTGAAGACGACCCCCGCTCCGGCGCCCCGGCTACTGCTTGTACGGGAGAAAGCATCAAATAAGTCGAAAAACTTGTTCTTGAAGATGCCCGAATAAAGGTGAAAATGATGGCAGAGATCACCAAGCTTTCAATTGGTACCATTCACACCATTCTTCATGACTATCTTAACCTTTCAAAGGTCAGTGCAAGGTGGGTGCCACGAATGCTCACAGCGCCTCAGAAAAAAGTGAGAATCGCATGCTGTAGAGAGCTTTTGGAGATACACATCTCCGTGAGAACGCGGACGGTGTTATGGATCGAATTGTTACTGGGGACGAAACATGGGTCCACCACTATGACCCTGAAAGCAAACAAGAGTCCATGCAGTGGCATAAAAAAAGAACAGACCCCCCGAAGAAGTTCAAAGTCACTCCGTCTGCAGGGAAGCTCATGGCCACAGTTTTTTGGGACTCAAAGGGAATCTTGCTCATTGAGTACAAAAAAAAAGGTGAAACCATCAACGCCACATCCTACGCTTCCACTTTGCATAATTTGCGGGAGGAAATTAAAAAGAAAAGACGGGGTAAACTCGCAGCGGGTGTGTTGCTTCTTCATGACAACGCTCCTGTTCACACGGCGCGAGTTTCCAAGGCTGCTGCGCGAGATTGCGGTTTCGAAGAAATCCAACACCCACTCTATAGTCCAGACCTTGCCCCTAGTGATTATTTCCTGTTTCCGGATTTGAAAAAATGTCTTCGTGGAAAAAGATTTTCGGATGATGAAGAACTCAAGTCGGCAATAAATGGGTATTTTGCAGAGAAAGAGGAAATTTATTTTTTTGAGGGTTTAAAAAAGCTTATCTCAAGATGTAACAAATGCATTGATGTTAGGGGAGATTATGTTGAAAAATAAAAACAATTTAAATTGAATTCGCATTTTCCTTCATATCGATACCGAGAATATATTGAACGCCCCTCGTAGCTTACCAAACTCCACCACAATGTGATCCATGTTCCAAGAAGGGACGTCAGTTCAATGGGTCTGTAGGAGGAGAGAGAAGATGATTCGCCTGAAAGGACGGGCTGGAAAAATGCTGTTTCCCATCTGCTCGGGAAGAGTCCTAAAGTGTAGGATTGATGAAAAAGTTTACGCAGTCTTTTTGCCAGTGAGGAAGAACACCTCTTCAGAAGAAGGGGAGATATACCATCTGGACCAGCGGATTTATGTATGTTGAGATCTTTATGTACTCTCGCTACTACACGAGTGCGAAAGTAGATTCGTCCCATTGACGATTCGACGCACTCTAGTGTAGGCGAAGACAAAGCACAATCTAGGAGTGTTGAGCTGGCCGCGAGCAGATTGGCCTTGTCCAAAGAGCTGACAGCTGAAATGTCATTGTAAATGAGCGTTGGGATGGAGGATGAGGCGGAATTTCTACTGTTTTTGACGAACTACCAACAATTTTTACTGCCTTTTAGACATTGCAGTATTTTTTGCCTCAGTTTTTGGTCGTATTGGAATTTCACACGCTTAAGAAAGGCTTTGCAGTCATTTCTGGCTCGTTTGAACTTTTTTCAGTTTTCCTCTGTCGGGTTGCTCTTGTAGGACCGAAAAAACATTTCTCCAATACTCAGACGGCCTCTTTACAGCTCGAATCGTACCATGCCTTTTCTTTTGGTTTGATACTCTTCATCCGATGAGGAATAAAGGATCTCATTCCAAAGAGAATGGTGTCTGTAATCATAACAGCAGCGGCATACACGTCGTTATCGGGGAAGCATAACGACCAGTTAAAATTCCTAAAGAAGTTGTTAAGACCGCTCCAGTTGGCTTTCTCGTATTGCCATACGGTTCTTTTAGGAATTTTTTTCTCTAACTGTGTGGTCGGTGTACGAGAAATTAGCTGATATGACACAATGGTCCGACGAGCCTAGAGGGGAGAGTACATCAATGGTATACTTATCAGGGTGAGAAGTTAAAAACAAGTCCAGAGTGTTGGCGGTATTACTATCAACGTCTGGTATGGACTGACTTACAAGCTGCTGTTGCTTTCCGCAGCGAAGATCTCAACACACCGTTCTTCGGGTGTTGTCTGTCCGGAATGACGAAGCCACCTAGAATTAGACGTAGTGTGACTATACTACCGAAGATATCCTCTCTTCCCACTTTGATGTTAATATTACACTAAATTGAAGTTGGTTGCTTATGATTTGGCATGCTGGCTATTGCCCCAACTTTCGATTCGTACGCGTGAGTTTATCCGCTTTATGTCTTCCTCCCATAGGGGAGGTCACTTTCTGGTGACTACCTTGTGGTAGGTAAAGTAATTAAAGTTGATGTGTAGGCATAGTTGCAGCGTAAGTCATCACTAGGTTGACACAGAGACGTGAATTCTCAAATCATACAAAATCCAACCACTACACATGAGACGATACCATATTGATTTACTTAGGTGGCGCTACAGTTCCGGGTAGATCTGGTCGTCAACTAACAACCCTCTTTAGCCCTGTCTTTAGCTAACTGCCTGCAGGGTTCGCTTCGGGTTTTATTCAGGCGACTGATGCGCAGTTTTCTGACTAGGTCGACGTCGCTGTACAGCTTGCATAGAATCGAATATTTTTCGAATGATTTTTATCTCGAAACGACTGAGGACATCTTCACCCGCTTTCGATGAAGTTCATGCTTCTGTGCCATTAAGTAGAACTCAGTTGTTATGATCAAAGTCTTATACAGAGTCTCTTTAGTTTTTCCGGATAGGCACTTGCTACTCAATTGTCTTCTTGGCACAAAGAAGCAGCGATTGGCAAGTGTGATTCCTCGTTTAATTTCTACAGAGGTGTTGTTGCCAGATTTTATAGCAGAGACAAGGTGGAAAAAGTCCTTTGCTATCTCGAAATTATATCTGTCAACTGTGACGTTATGTCCAATTCATCGATGTTGTGTATCCCTTCTTGATGACGACATGTCATGCGAACGCATCAGTGGCAGTCGGCTGACTTTTGCCAATTACATCCATGTCATCGGCGTACACTAGCAGTTGCACACACTTTTAAAAGATTGTGCCTCCAGTGTTCGCTTGCGAGTTTCACACAATTCTGCTGTTAAAGAAGTCACATGACAGGGCGTCACCATGTCTAAAATATTTTTTGACATCAAAAGTCTCGGTTAGTCGTTACCAACCTAGACGAACTAGTGGCAGGAATCCCAAAACTAGACATAGCTTTATATAGCTTGCCTCCAAAAATGCTGTCATATGCGACCTTAAAATCTATCATTTCCAGGCACTTTGAAAACATCGACCGGTAAGCCATCAGGTCCAGGTGATTTATTGGATTTTAGCTTAGATTTTGCCATCCTTACTTCGCCTTGGTTATATGAACGAAAGTTTTGTCTTCTTCATCCTATGCGTCCGCGCTTCTCGTGCTCTTTCTTTTTTTTCTGGAGAAGCCGATGTTCTACCCGCTGTTGTTGCGTCCTTCTGTATTTTATATTGGGATGAGAAAACCTTGTGCTTACTATAGTGATATTTTGTCGCATCGCAAAGTCAACAAGCCTAAGTCCGTTTCGAGATGTGATGTCGTGTAGGCTATGCTTACCAACTGTCGTACCAAAGATATCCTCCTTTCGTATCCTGACCTTAAAATTGCCCAATATGAATTCAACGTCGTACCTCGCGCATTGCTCATATGTCTTATGAAGGAGCTCGTAGAAACAGTATTTGGCGGTGGCATCCTCGTCTTCCGTATTGGAATGGGCACATTTAAAGTTTATTTTAGTGAATTTGGCCTTGATGCGGATTGTCATAAGACGCTCGCTCACATGGCAGGAGCGTAATATTTCGTATCTAATTCTGCCGCATATGGCAAGTCTGCATCCGAGTAAGCGCTGTTTTTCTTTTGTCTATAGCAGCTAACATAACGAGTATATCACAGTTTTCTGCCTCTTTTTGTCGGCCCATCACATCGCACTTGCTGGATGGCGGTGATATCAGTGTGACAGCAGTCAAGCGCCTCTGCAAATTGGTGGAACATGCTCGTGCTATTCTAGCATGCATCAATACCCGCGCACCACCACTGAGAGATAAAGCAAACAATTCGTTACGAACTTGATAGTTGCGCTGCTGGCCCAATCCAAGTTATAGGACAGTCAGCAGTTTCTGGATCAATAGCCACACAGGAAAGAGTTGAAATTTCTACCAGCACTGAAAAGCACAAAATGTATTAATATGTATTCCTCTCTGACGTGTTTTGATGAATTCAGTATTACTTTTTGCACTCTTTTATGACAGCCACAGACCATATTTCCTGTTCTAGGAGGGACCTTAAGGGTCCGTTCAGAAAGGTACACATTCCTCTGGTAGTGTGTTCTGCTTCATTAATAGAGTCATTAGCCTATGTACATGTGTATCTGCAAAACCAGGCGATCGCTATTAGGTTTATAGTCCGTAGTCGATTTCACAATTGGTATTTGACGTTAAGAGGACACATACCAGCGGAATAATCGTTGATAGCTCGTACGAAAAGGTCCAATCTAGTGTCAGTTTGCTCCCGTATATCTGATCTAAACACTGTTCAACGCGACACTATAATACATGTTTCCATATTTTTTATTAAACCTTATAGACAGTCAGATCATTGCCGTTGTGCTCTGTTTACGTTGTAACATACTACAGCCCCTGTATACATCCTCGAATCCCTCAATTTACTTAACAGTTAGAAAATAGCTACCAACTCATCCCAGCTCCTTTAAATAATCTCAAATAACCCAAATTCGGCCGAAATTTACTTCCCATCTCATCGCGCAATGGTTTTTTTTTTGCATTTTTTTCAAATTTTTTTTTGTGGTTACAAGAGACATCAAAAATCAATTAGCACCGCTTGCATTCGATATCTTCGTCATGGGTTTCATCACATCTGCGCTCCTCCCGCCTTTCATCCGCCTCCTTACAAAGATAACCATGCCTGCGCTCCATTAAAAACGAATTGATTTGTGCAACATACATCGGAACCTTGCCAAAATCGCGACCACAGAACAACCTCTCCAATAACGACCACTTAACAGCCGATTTTGTTTCGACAACCAAAAACGAACTCAGAAACAGGAAAAAGACAAAAATCAACACCACACCATCAAGCACACGAACAAACACACAAAAATGCTTCCCAAGAAATACTACCCTTGATAAATTACTGATAAAGTTGTGGTCCCCATAAAGCAGAAACAAAAAGCTGAAGACGAGTGAGAAGAAACCCAAAAAGGCGACACGCTTTAAGTGGTGGATCAGAGAGCGGAATAAGTCTTCGCTAATTGACAATGCAAACAGAGCGGCGGGCACACACCCGCCAGGAAGGACAATGTGAGGACAGTGAAGACAGGGAACCAGTCCGAAATTCAGGGGTGATAAACATATTGATTGCCGGCCATTAAGCCTGCCCGATAATTACAATGAATCAACTTTATTCGCCTCAACTCCGAACCATAAACGCAATCAGGACTCAGGAACTCACTCATAGTGTCACCTAAATGCATGATTCCGTTGCGGAGCCTGACTGATGCACTGACTCAGACTCACAGTCGCAGTCACAGTCACAGTCAGAGTCAGAGTCAGATGTAACAGTCAAGGAATCCATCACCTGTATCTGTACACATTCCTTTTGTCTCGGTGCAGTCAGATAGCGTAACGATTGCGCAAAACGTTGACCACATTGGCGCCAGTGGAACAAAGAACGCATACGTCTTACTCACAACCCATACACAGATGCGATGAGACGATGAGCAATTATGTATTTTGTATCTACAACTGAGTAAGCAATAGTGAAGCACTAATCCAAATCCATATTGTGCCAAGAAGCGCCATTAGTCACTCTGAACAAATATTGTAGAAGCTGAAAGTATCTCCGCATTCCCACTTTTTATAGCTCTGGAGCACGTTCATAACAAAGTATCTATTGGAAAGTAATCAGCGCTAATGTTATCTAAAAACAACCATAATTATATAGGTAGGTACTTACGTACAATTTTATAGATACTCATATCTATTTTGAAGATAAATCGTTATTGTTTCGAAGAGCCAGTTGAATGAGGGTTACCATTGCTGATGATGCTGTTGATGATGGTGATTACGACTAACTCGTGGATGGATAGATTCATTTACTCCTCAGCATGGTATGCGCCAACGATATGGTACTTTGACAAAACAAATGATCGATCAAGTGGCCTGGGGCAGCTACTTTAACTCTTCTGTTTGAATTTATTTTCAAAAATTAAGAAACCTAACGAACACGACGGGTCGGGAGGAATTGCAACATTTCGTTCAAGTAGCCTTCATCTGTTTATTTATTTTAATCAGTGGGATTGCATCCATTTATCTCCGGGATCGTGAAAGGTGAAAACAACCGCGATGAGGTAGGTTGGCAAATTCAGAAGCATGATTTCGAATGTTTTTCCATTGAAATTATTTAGGTTAGCCCGCACGAGTGCTCGCATGCGTGGTCGTAAAATGAAGATCAATACTTGACTCGACTAAGCTGATGTAATGGTTCGATAATGAAATTGGAAGTTATTTTTGGCATACGAGTATGGCATGAGCTTATGGCAGACTTGAGAAGATAAACAAAATTGTTGGAGTCACGAGGTATTGCTGTCGAAATGGGAGAAAAAGTTAGGCAAAAACGGTGAGTAGTATCCTGCAGCGATAAAGTGACTAGAATGGTTAAAATCAAGATACAGAATGCCGTTTTGTCATTATGACCTGCCGCACATTAACACATTGGCTCTTGTGAGCATTCACCATAAGATACTAGTAACTGGCGTTGTCATAATCTACAAAACTAATGGCACTTGTAGACGTCAAATTGCACTCGTGATGTCAAAAGGTTAATTGTGAAAGGAAGTTTTAATGTAATCGTTGTTAAACCTTTCGATACACAGTCTTGCAGGATCCTCCAGGACAACAATATCATATGTAACCACTCATACTTTCAAAGGAGATCGGTGATAAAGAGATGCTATTTGGTACTCTCCGCTGTGCGTTCAGCATTCACAAACGCCAACAATCAATGGAACCAGTATCGCGCCATCATCAAAGCATACCAACCACAGTTGGTATGATGATGAGTGCGTACGATGGCAGAAAATTCACATGTGCAAGCGCTGCAGCGCACAAGAAGAGTAGCGAGCGAAGTCTTAAGAAAAGAAGGACATACGCAACCTCCCAGAATATACAAGTGTCACACGATAGGAACAATATCTTGATATTTTTTAGGAAAGCTACTGACAATTGGCTTCAAGCCCCCAACTTAGGCTTTTCGAAACAATGATAAAACCTAGTCACTGAACCGCAGAGAATAGTAGATGTATATCAGCAGCACTTCCGGCAGCTATTTAGTTGGCATTAGATAGAGAGAGTGAAATGGCAATAAGTGAACCCGCTTCTAGTTAATAAAAAAAACCAGCTCGTCATGATTATCGCTACATTATCAACCAGGCAGAGTAATTCAAGCTTCACCTATGAGCCGTACCGGGGCACAGAAAAATTCCAGGGAATTGTAGGGCCGACGAACTCGAAAAAATTGGAAGCACTCTACATATTCTACAGGAAAAGGTAGCATCGCTACGTGCAAACTAATATTAAAGCTAGATGCTAACGAAAGAACAAACCTTAGGTGAACTGTTCGATCAACATGTCTAGTGGCAAAACAGGAAAATGGAAAAATAGTAAACATCTCAGCGGTATCATAGGTGTCATCACTAGACACTATCTTATAGGTAAGCATGCAAGAAGACTTGGCGTTTTTCAAAATGATTTCTGCAGAAATCCATGTCCATGTACAACGAGGAGGAAGCGACAGTCCTCCACATACTCTGTAAATACCCAGCTCTTTCTCAAAAAAGGAAACTCAACTCGGGAGTTTTCTAGACGTTAACAGTGTCCTACGCTTTATCGTATCAAATTGGTTCTAAGAGTAAGAGGATCACAGATCCACGTGGCTTCACAGTGGGCCAATAGACCTAAGTGCATTGGTATTTCATATAGACACTCTTACCTATCCTAACCGTGGGTCAATGAATCATGTCTGATAACTGCACTATTAAATCTGTGTGCCCATCTTCAAGAAAGGCCATCGAATATCTTGTAAGAACTATAGAGGCATATCTCTGCTTGATGTATTGTGTGAACTTTTTGAAGCCTTCTGCAACTAATAATCGGCGAGCAGCAGTGTGCCTTCCTGTCCTGCAGATAAACCAATCTTTCACACTAAAAAATCTGCATATGATAGCATTCGTCGTCTTAAGCGGAGACTTATCCTATTAAACCTCAGCTACTCCGGTTTGATGACACCACTGGGTACAAAACTACTAATTCGAAGCAAAAAATGCATGCTCAACAAAACATTGACCCTGTCAGTTCTGCTGTATGCAGCCAAATGCTGGATGATAAGCATGAAAACAGAAGAAATATTGAATAGTTATTCACTTATTTTCTTCGTCAAATATTTTGGCCTATATGCGATGAGGACGAATGGAGGGGAGGATATATACGCGAACTCTATGAACTCCATCAAGGTGAATGCTGTCTTGGGAGCCAAAACACTTCGGCTACGCTGGCGCAGTTCTGTGTGGGAGTAGGCACACTTCAGAAGTGTCGTCAAGATGTTTAACATATGATATCATAGTCCATCTCAACAGTGTGTTTCCTCTATATGGAGCTCATGGTATCACAGCCCTGATTACTGCAAAGAATAGCAGTGGCGGAATAATGCAACCTTGTCGTACTCCGCTGCAAGCTCTCTTACCGTTGTGTAAGACAAGACGTTAGCGGTCACTTACCATAGCTTTTACATGAGCTATTGTACTCCTTTTGATTTGTACGAGTATATCTCTCCAAGTTATTGGAGGCGTTCTCAAAATTAATTAATAACAACTCCAGCGGAGTTCTACATATTCACACACACGATGAGCCGTGTAATGACGATCTGCAAAATGTAAGTACGCAAAACCACTGCGTAAGATTTTTCACCAATCCTACTCTTTAGGACTCTTCCCGAGCAGATGGAAAACAGCATTTGTCCAGCCCGTCCCTAAAAAAGGCGAATCATCTTCTCTCTCCTCCTACAAACCCATTGCACTTACGTCCCTTCTTTCCAAGGTCATGGAAACGCTGATAAATCGTCAGCTCATGAAATATCTCGAAACACGAAAACTTCTCAATGACCGGCAGTCCGGTTTTCGTAGCAACAGGTCCATTGGTGATTTGATGGTATGTCTTACCGAAAAGTGGAACCAAAGCGTACATCAATCTGGCGAAAGCAAGATAGTTGTACTTGATATTTCTAAGGCATTTGACAGAGTTTGGCATCAGGCTCTTTTGTCGAAAATGTGTGCATTTGGGATCGACGACTCTCTTCTTCAATGGATTAGAGATATTACCTTTCGGAACGTTCAATTCAAGTTGCCTCGGACGGTTTCAAGTCTGATATTCACAAAATAAATGCTGGTGTGCCCCAGGGCTCTGTTCTGTCTCCGACACTCTTTTTAATTTTCATTAACGATCTCTTGTCTGCTACTTCTAATCCAATATATTCCTTTGCTGATGACAGTACTCTCTGCTTTTCATATTCGTTCCCGGACTGACGGCCCTGCTCTTCGGTTGTAGAACGAGAACGGCAGCGTATGCTAAGCTCATTAAATTCCGATATCAACAGCATAACCAATTGGGGAACTATCAATAGAGAGGAATTTAATGCTTCCAAAACACAATGCTGTCTGCTATCTTTAAAGCGAAATTTAAACACCCAGCCATTATCTACTCGTATGAATGGCACTTGCATCGTCGAAACCGAAAAACTTTCCATTCTCGGTATGTGTGTCAATGACAACTTACCTTGGAATGACCACATATTTGATATCGCCAAAAATGCTGCGAAATGTCTAGGTTTCCTCAAGCGATGTAAGAAATATTTTACCCCTCTGATCTGGCCTCAATATATGAGGCATTCATCCGCCCAAAATTGGAACAACTCCCACATCTGGTCAGGTGCTCCTAAAAGATCTCTGCACCTGATAGATAGGATTCAAAACCGTGCAATAAAACTTATTGACGATACTAATATCAGTCAAGCAATGGACACCCTCGAACACCGACGAAATGTCTCGTGTCTCACTTTGTTTTTATCGCTATTTCCACCACCAGTGCTCCACTGAAATCTCCAATAGCATTCCGCCCATTCAAACTTTCAACCGTAACACCCGTCTCGCTATGAATGCTCATCAGTATACCCTCAAGCCCATTTTCGGACGTACTCTAAAATATCGTGATTCGTTCCTAAGCCGTACAACTCGCTTATGGAATGCCCTGCCGATCTCTGTATTTCCTGGTCGTTATAACTTGCAAACATTTAAAAAAAATGTACATCGGTACCTCTCTTTTCTTCCTCCCTAAATTTCCTTTGCCCGCGCTGTGAACACACACCTTAAGGGTACACAAACCCCTTGAGCAAGCGCTCTTTATAAAAAAAAAAAAAAAAAAAAAAAAATACGATTGATGCAAAACGATCCATTTTGAAAGATTACCTCTTCGATGTTGAGTATTAAGGTGTTCTTTCACTCCGAAACTATTCCAGCTATTAGTTTACGCACAGCTGGAAGCTTATACCTCTCCGGTTGGCACATTCCACCAGGTTATCCTTCTTGAGAAGCTTAACAATAATTCTCCTCTTGCAATCTTCGAGAAAGGCTTCGGTTTCTCATACTTCCATAATTAGTGTCTATAGGATTTCTACTGAAATTTTGGGCTCGGCTTGGAAGATTTCAGCCGGGACCCCGTCTATGCGAACAGCAAGGACAATGTTTTCGACATTATTTCAGTATTAGTTGGGGGAGAGGTCAAGTACAGGTATTTATTGCCGCAGAAGGCTCACCCGACCTTGGTCTAAATTGCTGTTGCCTATCTGAATAAGCTGTGCTGTAAAATGTGTCATCTAGCCAACTGTTTCTCATTCGACCATTCGATGTAGTTTGGAAATTTGACCACCAGTCAGTACTGAACTTCTTTCATAATTTGGGAAGTTCTATTGTTGAAATCACTGCAATCCGTGCTTTTGTTTTAACTTGTAAAGTCGAAAATAAATACTGAATACTTTATTTTAAAATTAAATTAAAGTTAAATTAAAATTAAATAGCTGTTGTGTTGATTGCCTGTCCTCTGCTGCCAAATACCACTTAAAAACTGCGAAAAACAAATCGTTTGTTTTATCTGTTGCGATAATTTTATAGAACACGATCACTGATTGGTCAACCAATCAATTGTTGGCTTTTATTTAAGTGATTTCTCCCTCTGGTGGTCGGCAACAAAGGTAAGCTTACATCAAGAGTGACATTACATGACAACATCCCACCCTCCGTGAATCCTTAAGATTCACTAATTTCCAATATGGCTAGTTTCGATACAGGGCGCCGTAGTGTCCCAGTAAGAGTTTTCACCATCGCAGTCCTTACTTTGACCGTCCGTAGCTTGGTAAACTTCTATTATCTTCCCCCGTTGCCATTGACTCCTAAGTCGGGCAGTATCATATACTAAAACAAGGTCGCTTGGCTTTAGTGGCGGAATCTTTGCATGCCACTTTGTACGCTTGGTTAAGACTGGCAAATACTCGAGGATACATTTCTTCCAAAAGGTATTCTTCAACTGTTGGCTAATCTTCCACTGCTTTCTGCTATGTGTTGGGTCTTCTTCTAGCATTGGTGTTTGTGTGGAGTTGACGCATCCTGTCAAAAAGTGGTTAGGTGTAAGGGGTTCCTCGTCTTCGGCATGTAAAGATAATTCAGTAAGCGGGCGAGAGTTCACTATATTTTCAGCCTCTATAAACAAATTTCGAAGCGTCTCAACTCTCGTGGCTTGTTCTTTCAAGGTGATCGCTAGCACTTTCTTCACAGATCGTACCATTCGTTCCCATATGCCACCTTCGCTGTGGTTTGACGGGCAATTAAAAACCTACTCAATTGTTTTTGATGACAGCCCGGCCTGGATGCGACCATCGTCAAAGAGTGCTGCTTCTTTCTCTAAACTTCCCTTTGAACCGACAAAATTGGTGCCATTATCACTTCGAATTATCACCCATCGCGTCTCGCGGTGACGTCCAATGGTGAACTGGAGAGGACCGAAAAAATCTAATCCGGTGTAGGTCAAGGGCCGAACGAAAGGCGCGACCCAGTTTGGCGGCAATTGTCCCATGAGTGGTGTTCTAGGCTTAGCCTATTTACATTTATTGTAGTTGCGTTTTACCTCCCCGAGTAATCCCCGGATGCGGGGAATCCAGTATCGTTGGCGGACCTCGTTCAAAATCAGGCTGTCGTTCTGATGATAATTTTTAACGATAAGTTTTGTCAGCGGATGTTTTTGCGGCAGAATAATTGGTCGCCGAGCTTCGACTGGCAGACATTCGGTGGCATTCAGTCGTCCATACATGCGTAGAATATCATCAGCGTCCAGAGGAGGGGTTAGTTGACGGATTGTGCTTGACTTCGGGATATTCCTTTTCTCTCTAAGCGCAGCGATTTCGAGACTAAATGCTTCCTTCCCTCTGCGCTTGACGACAAAGTATTTTCTCGGCTCTTATTATTTCCGCGGATGTTAACTCGTCGATTTCTCCAGTACATTTACTGTTATATAACATGTTGTTCCTATCGCAAGCCAATTTATGTCGGGCACGACCTAAGAGTATGGCAAAGTAGCACCACAACCAGGCTACAACTCTTCGCAGCTTTAAAAAGAAACAAAATTTAGTAACGTTTAATTGCAAATTACTTGCCTGTTTGATGTGGAGAACTCTTTGTCGAACTTCTTCTTAAAGCACCTCTGGTAGTACATCGACGGGAGTATGCGGCCATTGCTCATCAGGTAGGCGTAAGAATTCAGGTCCAGTTTTAGATCGACTAGCTGGATTAAAGCGTGGAGGATTGGAGGCTCTGGTGGTATCATCAGCAACATTTAATTCAGTGTGAAGCCAACGCCAATCCGACGGATCTGATCTGTCCAATATTTCTGCAATTCTGAGCGCGACGAATGGCTTATATTTCCGCTTCTCTGATTGGTTCCGTAGAATAGCAGTTTTGGAGTCGATCCAGTAAATAATCTTGTTAATTCTAATTTGATGTTGCTAGCAGTTCTAGACGAGGAATCGACAGTGTCTTCTGTAGTGCACATTTTGTCTTTGCAGCAACGTCAATCTCTCCTCCCAGGACTACACGAAGATACCCCACAGCTGCAAATGCACCTTCGCTGGCATCCGTAACAATATGCAGCTGCAGACTGTCGGCTGATGGCAATTTTGGTGAGTAACAACGACTGATTAAAATCGCATACTCGGCTTAGCTCAGGCCACCAAAGTTTCCACTGTTCCAATAATCGAGTTGGTAGTGGCTCGTCGCAGCCAATTCCACTCTTCCATGTCTGCTGGAAAAGAATTTTTGAAGCGACAAGAAAATTTGCCAGGAAACCAAACGGGTCGAACACTGACATTACTATTTTCAACATTTCCCTCTTTGTCAGCGGTCTCATTGACGTAAGCACCTCTTTTGCTATCTGATTAAATTTCAGCTGGAATCGGAAGGTGTCGTCTCGCGTGTTCCAATATAGTCCCAGAATTTTTTCTCCCCCATCACTGGCATAAATATTTACTATGGATTGTTGCTGAGGTGAATCTTTGTTCAACTTCGACTGAAGTGAATCAATATTGGACACAAAGGTGCGAAGGGTGAATCCTCCAAGGCTATGGATCTTTGTGACTTCTCTGCTCACACGTTCCGCTTCGGCTTCGCTGTTAAAGCTGCAGACATAGTTATCTACATAATGATTTTCAACTATGGCGGAAACAGCTTCAGGAGCTTCGTTGGTGAATTTGGCCGCGTTGAGATTTTTAATAAACTCGGCTGCAAAACGGTGAACAAGCTGCTCCAAAAATCATTGATGTCATCAGGTACATTCGAATTGGCTGGTCTTCATTCCCGTCGCGCCATAGGAAACGCTGGGCGTGTTGGTCGTCTGCTCTTATTTTAATCTGCGAAAACATCTCTTGAATATCTGCGGCGACTGCGACGGAGCCTTGTCGGAACTTGAACAATACTGACAAGAGCGGTTTGGCTAGATCCGGTCCTTTCAAAAGCATCGAGTTGAGTGATACTTCTCTAGTTTTAGCGGCGGCGTCAAAACGATGAGTAGTTTTCCTGGCTTACTGGGGCTGACAACTGCGAAATACGGCAAATACCATGTGCGGCTGCTTACGAGTTCTTCCGATGTCATCTCTCGAGCATAACCTTTCTCGATGTAGTCTGCCATCTACCGGGAATACCGTTCTGCGATTACTGGATCCTTTCGCATTTTTGCTTCCGCGTTGAGAAGCCTGTTCTTTGCCATGTGAAAGCTGTTGGGCAAAAAGGGCTCGTCGTAACGCCAAAGCAAACCTGTCTCATAGCGTAGTCTAACCTGCTTAGTTGTTTCATTAAGGAATTTTCCTGGCTCTTATATCCTCGGCTGACTCTAACAACACATCTGGTTTCTGCACTCCGAAATTCTCAGTGGTAAA